>CM075016.1:2884400-2939085 GCA_037576675.1 Pangasius sanitwongsei | reverse complement strand
TGGGATGGCACTTAAGTTCATATGTGAGTCAAGGCAGGTGACCGAATACTTTTGGTAATATAGTGTATATATATATAGATATAGAGAGAGAGAGAGAGAGTATATTACTCTTTACACTGATTTATACAGTGTCCATTAGTTCTTTGCTCCATCTTTGTGTTAACACTCTCAGTCTGTTTTCCTCAACAGAAAATCTCCGTGTTTGCCAAAAACAAAGATCAAATCCCATTTGTGAGCGATTAGCTGCAATTTTACAGAATAATTGACCTGGTCCGGTGCCAGAAGATTCCAATTAGGATCTTATTGAGTTCTTTAGCTTGGCGTTAAGCGCTTAATCACTTTTCCTCGCCCTCGACATGAGGCAACACGTCCCTCTGAAGCTCTTGTAAATAACGTGATAGCATCTTAATTAGATGACAAATTAATTAGAGTATGAATGCGAAGGTCTTGTAATAGTAAACCAAAGTGACTGGAATCTCTGGGACATTCCCCGGGATGTCATTAGATGTCATGGAAGCAGGTCTTGAGGTGTGAACTGGTGTGTAAGGATGTTAGCATGCCATTAGATAATTCTGATAATAAGCCCCTCCCCCCACTTTGTTTAGAAATGGTTATGCCGATATATTGGGATATTTTACGCATGCGTCGTAATGTACTATTGGTAACATGGGTACGCTACAAATTTCCCAATAATGGTTTATGCCCAAGTCTTGCCCTTGCTTCACAGTGTTACTGTAGAATTGTACCTTCTAAGGAGTGCTGCTGCTATAATCATTTTTGAGTCTGATTCCTCTCAAGGTTTATTCTTCATGCCATTTCAGGGACTTTTTCAGGGACTTTCTCCTCACCGCTGTCGCCCCTGGCTTGCTCATTAGGGATCTAAATCTACGTATATCCAGATTTCTGTAAAGCTGCTTTGAACTGAATTGCTCGTGCCTGGCTTGTGTGATATCATCACACTACAGAATGCATACAAAATCACCCATTTAACTGCAAATCAAATGTTCATCAGCTAAAAATGAGACGTTTTGCCAGTTTGGACCACAAATCAGATTTGTGGATGCTAAAAAAAAAAAAAGGCAATTCTGGAAGGCAGTTGCTTGTGAATAAATTGGATTCATGCACTGCAAGCTACAGCGAGGACAAATAACCTCCTCATCACCAGTGTTAAACCAGTCTTTCCATCTTTCATCTTCAGAGTGGTGCTACTGTTGTCCTCTAAAGGTCTTGTTGAGGAACCTGAGGAACCAGCTGTCCTCTGATGAGACGTAGTGCCAATAAAGCACTGGACTGTGTATATTATGTTTTCAGGATCTTTTGGACATGCAAGTTTTTTTCGGGGGTGAGTCTTGAGGTCACACGGGAATGTGATGTTTACGGAGAATGCTCCGGAGTTTTTCAGACCCTTCAGGCACGGAGCATAACAATGTTGTTGCCCATTCGCTCTGGGGTTTGAGGTAACAAGAAGTTTTCAGGGCTCCTCTGAGATGTGTCTACTTTCTTGACTTTGGATTCCTTTGCCTCAAAACCTTCACCGAGAATATAAATGTGAAGAAAATGGAGAAAATGTCAGGTTATACTTGGCTACAGTGGTGTTCTTAGTATTCAGTGATGTAACTGATATATATTGTATATATATATATATATATATATATATATATATATATACTGTATATATATATATATAGATACACAGACAGTACAGTCACATAGACATTACATATATATATATATGTATGTATATGTTTTTTTGTCTGAAAAGTGGTCTCATACGTAATATGCTGCTTTCTTTACTGACATCCAAATTTTTCTGTAGGATTTCATTTTGTGCAGGAAGACTAATGTTTGGAATCTAAAATGTTTTTGTACTGAATCAGTAATGTAGAAGTCATAAAATAAAAATCTATAACAAAGTTTGTACTAAAAACAGTAGGGTGCCTAAGACTTTTGCACAGTACTATATATATATATATATATATATGTGTGTGTGTGTGTATGTGTATGTGTATGTGTATATATATCACCGCTCCACTATAAGTTAGTCCAATTTATTTCGGGATCATCTATACCAGGAACAAATCTAAGCTTCACTCAGAAATTCAGTGAAACCTTTTTTTTTTTTCATCTCTAACCCAAACCAAGTATTACCATACTTATTTATATGCATGTATATATTTCCCCCCCATATATACACTACTGTCTTTCCCCTCTTATTGTTGCTTATCACCATTTATTATAGTTGCTCTGTTCATTGTTCTGTGCCCGAACAGTGTTACTATATAATAATAGGACAAAGAACTCTTTTTTTTCTAACTCAAATAGCTTCACAAGGGTGAAAAATAAAAAGATAATTGTAAAATAGGGCTATAGATGTAGCAATAACAAACGGTGCAATAAATTATCAACAAAACGATCAGAAAAATTAAAATGAATAAAAAAGTAATTAAATCAAGCATTATAAAACAATCAATCAAAATCATAAATAATAAAACAAAATTCAGTTAATAATAAAAAAAACAGTTGAAATCTGGAATCAGATAAAAGGTATCTTTCAAGCTGCTTCTTAAAATGATGTACTCTTTTCTTCAGATTGTATATCTTTTTTTTTTTTTCTATTATTTATATATATATATATATATATATATATATATATATATTTTTTTTTTTTTTTTTGGCTGTTGCATTAAGCAAGCATGATGTGCTAAATCTCTGAAAACAGTTCAGGGGATATGAAGAGGGCCAATCCATTATAGTAGTGCTAATCTATTTAATGCTTTAAACTCCAGAAGCAGAACTTTAAATTAATTCCTAAAAGAGTCACGGAGCCAGTGGAATGGTGTGTACCCGTTAATACCCGGGCTACATCCTTTTGGACAGGGTTCAGCTTTTTTTTTCCCAGTAATCTTTTTTTGGCAGCTGAGTGTACCACGAGTTACAGTAATCAAGCCACAAGGAAAGAAAAGCATGCAGCAACGTCTTAGCGTTATGAAAAGTGATGTGTTCTAACTTGAGGAATGTTTCTCCGGTGAAAGACAGTTGATCGAGTGACAAAACACACCCAACAATAAGTATTTTATCTTCATTCAGTTTAAGGATACATCTATTCATCCACATGAGAAATCTGTTCGAGTCATAGTGGAGGAATAGTACTATCTTGTTTAACAGATATGTATAGCTGTGGGTCAACTGCATAGCTATAGAAGTTGGTGCCATATGTGTTAATAATTTGAAGAAGAAGAGAATGTGACCATGAATGGACCCTTGTAGAACACCTTAAGCGAAACATGGCCACCAAGAATATCAAAATAAAAAATACTTGTGTAACAAGAACAAGGTACACTATATGGCCAAAAGTTTGTGGAAACCTGACCTTCACACCCATATGTGGTTCTTCCCCAAACCTGACTATCACACCCATATGTGGTTCTTCCCCAAACCTGACCATCACACCCATATGTGGTTCTTCCCGAAAATCTTTGTGGAAACTTGACCATCACACCCATATGTGGTTCTTCCCCAAACTATTGCCACAAAGTTGGAAGCACACAATTGTATAGAATGCTGTAGCATTACAATTTCACTTCACTGGAACTACGAGACCCAAACCTGTTCCAGCATGACAGTGCCCCTGTGCACAAAGCAACCTCCATGAAGACATGGTTTGCCAGGGTGGGAGTAGAAGAACTCAAGTGTCCTGACCTCAACCCAACTAAACACCTTTGGGATGAACTGGAACACTGACTGCACCCCAGACCTCCTCACCCGATATCAGTGCCTGATCTCACTAATGCTCTTGAGGCTGAATGAACACAAATCCCCACAGCCACGCTCCAAAATCAAGTAGAAAACCTTCCCAGAAGAGTGGAGTTCCAAGAGTGGGAACTAAATCTGGAATGCAATGTTCAAAAAGCACATGGATGGTCCAGTGGTTAGGTGTCCAACAGCTTTTGGTCATATAGTGTATTTCTGTGAGCGCTGTTGGACTAAATGACATTAGCGAACACATAAAAACAGCAAAAAGATAATAGGTATGCCAAGTCAGCTCCGGAAAGCAGATCTACTGAAGGTTTTTCAAAAATTGTCTCTAAGACGGAAGAATAATGATGACAGCTTTAACTGCTTGAGAATCGTGAGTTTGAGAATTGTCATCACTACTAGCTGGATGCTAGATATAACAGAATGCACAAGAGTCATCTTGTGAAGGTATCATGTCTGTTTCTGCAAGCTCCCTTGCTTTGTTTTGAAGGAGTGGACACTCTTTTCCAAAGAGAGATGAGCCATACATTCATGTGCTGAGGAGAAAACTGGAGAGTCCTACTGTAAACCAACAAAAAATGTATAAAATAACACTAACCAAAAGACAGACAAGATCTGGTCATTGGGGTTAAGACCAAATGGTATTTACTTGAATGCAGGGAGGCAGGAAATCTGGCCATGGTTAAGAGTCAGAGGGTTCAACTCAGAGACAAGCAGTCACATTTCCAGTGCGTGATTATTTGCTGACATATGCTGAAGTGTATATTAACCAATATTTATTAACTGATATTAAGAAAAGGATCAGTGCTAAATTTTCATTAATGCAGATGATTCCATCTGTTATCAGATGAAAAATCAGCCTGATTGGAGAAGGAGTTTGCTGCTAATCAGGTGCAGAAACTTCCTGCTGAAATTCTGCTTGGTTGAAAATATGTAAGAACTAAGAAGAAGCTAACAGCGAGCTGAAGTTACTCGACTATCCATGCTAATGCTTGCTACTATACAAGCAATGCAGATACCAAAAACAGTTCCATCTGTCTCTGTCAAGGCAAAATCTCGAGGCATTGTGTCTTCAGATGTTCAGACCTGTTCAGGCAAGGGCAAGTTTTCTGAGCCTTTATATAAATTTATAGGAAATCCTGCATTATTGCATGGCCCCCGGGATATGATAACTCCAACGTTTCCAATCTTTTCCTTTTCAGTTCCTGCCTACATTTACAGAGTGTCGGAGGACGTCACGGTGAACGAAGGCAGTAATGTCACCCTAAGCTGTCTTGCTAATGGTCGGCCCGATCCGTCCATCACCTGGAGGCTGCTCAATCCATCAGGTGAGTGAAGAAGCCAATCAGAAGTCACTTAGTGATTTACTGGTAGCAACCCAGAGTTGATTATTTTCCTATAACAGCATGTCCTGGAAGTGTTTTATTCCTCTTATACCACAGCATTTTACCAATTACAATTTTTTTTTTTTATTATTATTCATTAAAGATTGACAACGGGAACTCCTTCCAAAAGTGCCAAATAAATGTCTACCAGGGAAAAATTCACCATATCAATGATTACACACTTTATGTACTTATTTTAAAATCAGCCGAAGAACTAATCAAATATCACATTCGAAACGATTAAAATAATAACTAGTAATATAAAATATATTGTTTTAATTATTAGTAAATACAAGAGAGTATTGGCATCATTGGTAGTTATCAAATTATCACTATCATGCTTATCATCTTATCATAAAAATATAGCTCGAGCATCTTATATGTATGCGTCAGAGCATGTAGCTCCGCCCACACAATCACCTCATTGGCTGATTTCAAGACTGATTTTAGAGGTGGAACAGCATAAAGAAATGTTTGTAGGCATCAATAATAATGTAGGTATTTATCATCATAGTCTGATATATATATATAGCTAGATATTAGCTAGCTGATATTATATTATAAACACAGTTTCAGAATTAAAAAAAAAAAATTAAAAACACAGTTCTACTTACTTAATTAAAGTGAATGAACCACAAACATTAGCTTGCATGGCTATTTGCATCCAGGTCACAGCACCAATTCTTGCATATTTTCTTGCTCAGTTGCATGTCACATTTTATTTGTTTTCAGGGTTTAGCATTTAAAAAGTTTGTCTCAGACTCAAAGACAGATTCTTTTTTTCAAAGTGAGCAGATTAATCACATTTGATCCGACCGTAATCAATTATCTCAAAGAGTTTCTAAGACGGAGATCAGCTCTTACCATCAGATTAATCTTCTGCGGTGCCATTTCAGAGGAACAAAGGTCCTTTGAAGAGTTTAGGAGTTGAAGAAGATCTGTCGCACACATGCTTGAGAGATCAGGAAGACTGGCAGAAATTTGGCAGACATTTTGTCTTTTGCTTTGTTGTTTTTACGAACACTTCACATCTAATATTTTCACTTCTATCGAGCAAGTTTGCGGAATGTTCAGGATTTGAATATAAACTGCTACAGATCTGCAGGACTGTGACAGATTATAATATCTGTGCTATTATCAGCAGTCGAAGGGAGCTCCGTTTGATTTTTTTAATGAGTCTGTTTGTTAATTAGCTAGGAAAAAATTTTGAATTTTTGAATTTTGAAACTCTGTGTAGAAGAAGTTTGACTCCAAATACTGGTTTAACGAAAAGAGTTTTAACTTAAAGCCATACTGAGAACTTTACATGTCAATAAACAGTCTTTTTAAATGTTATTTAACAAAGAAAATATATAATTATATAAGACAGACTGATGTTTATAGTGAACTAACTTGTCTCGCAGATTTTGTGAGACTATAAATGGACAAAAATGACCACAAGTTGTTCTTCAATAAATAAACACTGTAATCATTGGCACATACTGTGGTACAAGAGGAATACCACAGGACTCTGTTAAGTAAGTTGGTAATTGTTAATTATTTAGGGTTAGGGTTAACAGGGCACTATGGTTTATTCCTTATATAAGCTACAGTAATACACAAGAACATGGAATTTGTGTATGAGGATGTAATACCAATATGTATGTATGTGTGTGTGGCTTTGTGGATCAGTGCTCTGTGGGTGTGTGTGTGGGAGGACACTGTTCACATGACCCATGCTATCCAGATTGTTATTTATTGTAGGGTCACTAAAGGTCACGAGCGGCCTTGACTTTGAATCAGTCAGCTGTGTGTGCTCGAAAGTTTACAGGCACCAAACAGCCCTCAGGTCAAGGATGATCTAGTGGCCTTTTTGGTTCAAGAAATGCAATTTCTTTTAAAAAAAAAATATGTTTTATAACTGTTGAAATATATATATTATATATATATATATATATATTACAAAAGTCTTAGGCACATGTAAAGAAATGCTGTAGAGTAAAGATGCCTTCAAAAATAATGAAACTAAATGTTTCTACATTTTAAAAAAATACCATAAAGAGCAGTAAACAGTAATAAATGAAACAAAGTCAATATTTGGTGTGACGATCCTTCACTTTTAAAAAAAAAACCATAGTCTCAGGTGCAGTGTGTGCAGTTTTATAAGGAAGTGAGCTGTAAGTGTTACTGAGCATCTTGCAGAAGCAGCCGCAGTTCTTCTGGAGACTTTGACTGTCGACGCACTTCTTATTTTATTTTTTATTATGCAGCGAAACCCAGCAGCCTTCATTATGTTTTTTGTCTGAAGAAGTGTCTCTTGTGTAATCTGCTGCTTTCTTTACTGACATACAAACATTTTTCTGGAACATTTAATTTTGTGCTGAAAAACTAATGTTTGGAATCTAAAATGTTTTTGTACCGAATCAATAATGTAGAAGTCATAAAATAAACATCTATAACAAAGTTTGTACTAAACAAAAAAAAAATAGGGTGCCTAAGACTGTTGCACAGTACTGAAAGTATATATATATATTAAATAACATGCTTGGTGGTGAACATTTGGGCCCACAATGGGACGGGCAAAAAAAAAAAAAAGTGTCTTTCCATGTCATTGGGAACAAACTGCAAAATGGAAACCAGTTTAATAAAGTCAAACTTAGGAAATGTGTAGCTGAAATGTTAGCATGATTAATGATTGTACCCCAAAAAAAAGGTAAAAAAAAAATATTTTTTCAAAAATCAATAAAACCAATCGGTATGAAACTTATGAAATTTATATCAGCATCTTCCCACTCTAGCATGTTAAGCTAACACATCGCTAACGTTTCCAAAGCATTAGCTAAACTAGCAATACAATTTTGGAATAAGTGATGTTAACTTTGTGATTGATACTTTAAACTTCAAAACTCTAGCATTATTTCACTGTGTGGCTGACATATTGTATCACTGAAATTAGCACAAAAGCTAAGAGTGTGCTGCAGTGTTAGAAAAAATAACATCAAATGTCAGTGTAATTGGACTGTAATTAGCATCTTCCAAATGACCTGATTAAATTAAATGCCTCTTATTGGATATAATGAGTTTCCCAGACCTCAACAAAATTAGGATTGCCTTTCAGATTCCAGAACATTAGTAGGAAAAAAAGCCTCAGATGAATGCAAAACTGTGTTAGTAATGTACTACCGTGTAAAAGAAAAGTAAATTGTAATGATGATGTGCACTGTCTTTGCCTAGGAGGTGAAAGCAATGAGGTAGGGTTGTTAAATGGAGTCATTTAACTGTTAAATAGAGCCATAATCTGCGCTCGCACACTTCAGAGTGAGAATTAGACACACAGTGGCCTCAGAAACCAGACTTTCGTGCAGGTTCTGCCCCTGTTTCTGATGTGATCCAGGAAACGGGATATTTTTGTTTCCCCAAATGAGATGAAGTTTGAGTAAAACCTATTGATTATAAGAATGGATCTGCAGCCATGTGCATCTAAGTGCGAAAATAATGATTTGGTAAGAATGCAGTTACGTTTTGGCATGCAGCCTGGCGTCTGATCCGCAGGTCAGCTGACTGCACAGCCTTCGAAGTCAGCCTCTTAATCATCCCCTAATTAGGACACGAGAAGAGGCACTCGAGAGTAATTAAGGCCGAATGCAAGCACCGGGGCTCCAGAGGGCCGCAGAATGAGAACACACACACACACGTAAAATAAAGCCTGGAAGTGTGTGACACACACACACACACACACACACACACACACAGCACCTTTAGTCTCCAGTGTCAGATTTGTGTACTTTATTGTTGATTTAGTGTTGACGCTTTTGCTCAGAGGGGAACGTGATATTAAAAAAAAAAAAAACACACAGAGAAGTGAAAAAAAAAAAGAGGTGCGAGTGTCTTTAACAAAAAGTGTAGGTCACTCGACTATGAACACACACACACACACACACACAAGCTGTCACAAAAAGAGAGAGAGAGAGAGAGAGAGAGAGGGAGGGAGGAGGGGGAGGGGGAGGGTGGGCTACAGTCAGGCTTAGGAAAAGACAGCAGAAAAGAAAGAGTTGTCATACACACTTCCACCCTTGTTAGATCGTGTTTAATTTGCACGTGTTTTTAATAGTAGTAGTTTTCTAATAGCAGTACCTCTATTAATTAATTATTTAAAAAATTGCTTATTATACCACAGTGCCGAGGAATTCTGGATTCTAATTTGTCAAAAGGTGTTGATTCATTTTCTAGAACAGCGGCTCTGACAGCGGTGCAGCAGCAAATCACATTCATATTAATGCACTCCTTCTAATACGTTATCGTTTCTATAGCAACAGCTCGTCCACAGGGATTTGTACGGCACACGCTTCACGTAAATGGATAAAAAAAAGAAAACGTAGTGGATGTAATAAATGTGCAAAATAACAAATCTGTTTATCATATTATACTGTTTAAGGACATACCAATTCTTCAGATACAGTCGTGTGGATGCCCTGGAGGACATGGCTCAGCTGAAATTGTCTTCTTACATGGCCGTCTTTCTTAGATGGAGGATGCGATGTCTACAGCAGTGTCTGGGAGGGTTTTTTTTTTTCCCCCCACGATGTTCAACTCTGGTCTTAGCAGTGTTCGAAACCGAGTCTGGATCAGCCTCTGTGAGCTAGCATTCACTATGAGTAGGATTGAATAGTGATGTGCAACCCGCGGCTCTGAATGCACTCTTTCACGCAGAAATCGTAACCGTATAAGACATTTACAGACATTTTAACCATATAAACGTTCCATTAAAGCCAAAGAAAATGCACTAAAGGAAATTTTTACATCTTACACAATGTGCAGTTGACTATAGAACTGGTTCATTTAGCTTCTTTCTGCCTTGCTGGGTTTTTTTTAACAGAATGAAAAGGACACAAGACGAGGATGAACGTATTAGACTAGTGATTAGTGACCCATAACATACGTAAAGACCTGCTTTACCTCACACTGTTATACACGAATAGCGATCAAACACCGTTATATGGTTAAGCAGCTGTTTCCTCCTCTTCTTGTACTGTATTTCCGAGCTGAAGTGCTGCGAGCTGGGATTCAGAGCGCAGTATAGTGAGGATTGTGTGTAAAGTCGGCCATATTCCTCTGCAGCTCAGGAGTAAATACAAAAAAGCCCATCAGAGGGATCTCAGGGCAGTTTAAGGCCTTTATTAGAGAGATGAACCGTGCAGAGGTTCTGAACACAGACACACAGCACGCCTGGCTTCAGGACACAGCAGCTAGCTGTTATAATGTTAATGTTAATGTTTCATGGCGTGTCTTGGGTTATCGCAAAGCTGTGGAAGAATTCTGATTTTATGGACGAAATCTGAAATTCACAATACTGCTAAGCGGAGGCAAGCATGCAGCATGATGAACACAAAAAACACACCAGGGACCTGACCTGAGTACTGTTCGGACGGGATCAGTTTTCCCCGACACGCTGCATGATTCGCACAGGATGAGCAATCTCACAGATCTTCATGAAGTACATGCTCATCACGCTAAAAATGTCATGCATACTACACACACACGCATCGTTTTTAATACAAACTAATTGTTTTGATCCTTATTATAAGCGCTTGTTGTTAGGCAGAGCCGTTAATACTGTAGGTCACATGACCACACGTATGTAGGCTTTAAGTGTGCTAGGATCTCTTACATAACAACACCCCTTTTCTATTTTCTTTCTTGTTTCTCACAGGATATAATGCAGTCTTTACCACCGTGACAATTCAGACAGGATTTACATGAAGGGATTTTAGAATTCTATAATTTTTCGGAACGTAAAATACGGCGTAGTCTTTCCTGATCAGTCCGTAAAAAATACCCCTGATGTGACAGATCCGGACAAATCTAAATATATTTTGTTAATAAAATGAATCCAGTCTCAATAAGGCTTTAAATGCGTGCCATGTCTCATGCTATCATGTCATTTCCTTCTCGGTTAGCTTTGTGTTAATGAAGTAGCATAACACAAGGCTGAATCGTCCCATTGGAGCTGAGCAAAAAAATCGCCCGCGCCTGCTCCTAACCCCGTGATATTTCAATAAACACACGTGAAAATGCATGAATAATAAATGACTCGGTTTGAATGCGAGCATCGAAGCCTCTTTTGGTTTAATGACTCGAGCAAATCCCTTCAATTCATTTCGCCGCTTATTCGAGGAGGAAAAGTGTGAGAAGGGAGCGTGGCTCTTGTGTGACGCGCGCTAAAAGAAGAACTGAATTTATTGCTAAAACACCAGCCGAGCCAAGCGGGATTAGACGAACACAAAAGTAACTAAAACGCCGCTTCAAGGTCGCTGGGACTCGTTTTTTTCCCCGAATTAATTAGTATTCATTTAGACAAAAATAAAGAGATAATTGCGACACGACGGTTAAAAAATGAAGCTCGTGAATAAAACATGGCCGCTTCTTCGGTTTTTGTTCTCTTGATGATTCTGAAACGCTTTTTAACTCTCTTATGAGCGATTTTTCTAAAATAAACTAAAGCAACTAGTGAGAACAATGGCATTTGTGTGTGTGTGTGTTTGTGTGTGTGAAAGAAAGAGAGAGAGAGAGAGAGAGAGAGAGGATGTGTTTATTTTTTCATGTGCACACTCTAAAAGTGCATGTCTCTGATACAGAACTGTGTGTGTGTGTGTGTGTGTTTCATCCCACACATTTCTTCTGAGGCTTTTTGCAGATCGTGACCTCTCATTTGAAACTGCCGCCGTAATCGACAAAACGTGCGCACCCCACACGCACACACACACACACACACACGCACACTGCCTGTTGTTCATGTTGCCAGCTGTGTCAAATCACATACTTTTGTGTACTATTTGTACACAAGTGATGTGCGTGTACAGAAGTGTGGTACACACTGTGGATCAGAAAGGGGCGGAGCTTGTAGCAGAAAACCAACATGGTGCTGCAGTTGGAGTGTCGCTTATACATATTCTGGATTAGAGTAATATTTTTATAAAAATATTTTTAAAATGCGCTTAATCATTAATCATTGATGTGGCGAAGGAGAGTCGACATTTATTTTATTCGACATTTATGGAAGGAGTCTCCAGTGTCAGCTTTTCCGACATCTTCAGGACTGGTAATCTCAGAGGTGTGAACCGGATCATTTTCACTCTAAATGCGTTTTATCGCTAGTTTTTGACTCTGCACTCACAGGAAGCTGGGAAGTGGTGCGTATCCTCTCGGAGCTTTTTCCACTGAAGTGATGAATGTGTGTGTTTACATCACACACACACACACCTATCAGGATGCGCTGTTACGCTGCAATGCTTCATAGGTTTGCACTGCTGTAAGCTCCTTTGTGGTAATTTATGAATGTGAGCACATTCGTGTGTCACCGTGATGCATTACACACAAACGCATACGCAAACTTTTCATCATCTGCGTTCAGGTGAGGCGTTTCGACACCGCAGAAATCTTCTGACTGCTTTAGATCTTTCTGTTTCTGTGTGAATGCCGGATTTATAAAGAAAGAAGTACAGATAACAAGTAAATGCAGAGGAGTGAACTAACACAGTCAATATTGTTATCCAAAAATTAGTGATAAAATATTCAGAAACACTTAATTTTCGTATAAAACTCTAAAACATGGATTTGTTTCAGGTGTAAATAATACAGACCTATAGAGTAAATCACAGATTATAC
Organism: Pangasius sanitwongsei; assembly: GCA_037576675.1. Taxonomy (NCBI): domain Eukaryota; kingdom Metazoa; phylum Chordata; class Actinopteri; order Siluriformes; family Pangasiidae; genus Pangasius; species Pangasius sanitwongsei. The sequence goes on along the minus strand of CM075016.1, from coordinate 2,926,300 downwards.
AGTTTTTTGAGAAATAATAATAATAATAATAATAATTCAGAATGTAAGAATTTTGTCTGTAAAATGATCAATCAAAATATTAAAAAAAACATCTAAATAAATAATTTGTGTGTGTTACATTTGCTCGAGTAACTTTTAGAAAAGGAACATTTAAAAACTAGTTTTAATGTTGCTATATTTTTGAAATAAATTTAATAAAATTTGTAAAGACAAAAACATACTTTTGCTTCGTTACATTCAGATATGTTCTTCCAGTTACTTCTTACATTTATTTATTTATTTATTTAAACATTGTTTTATAATAAGTTTGATATTATTATTAGTAGTAGTAGTACCAATATTTCTACAATATTTGTATATTTATTAATACAAATCAATTTTTATTTATTTTGAAATTTGCTTTTTTTTTTTTCCTCATCCTCATGTTCACTCTTGATGAGATCACACCCTACATCACTCACATTTAACTCGGCAATGACCAAAACGGGTAAATCTGCGACTCAAAATGACTCAAAATCACGTAAGAAATTTGTTAGTTTAGTTTAGATTTTAGGTTTTTTTTAGAGAGGTTAGGCTGTATTCAGAATCTAAAGCTGAAAATACGACCTCTTTTGATATTTACAAAGGGAAAGTTCCTCGTATTCAGAGTCGGGTTCCGCGCATACTGAAGTTGATTTTCTGAGCTTCGCATTCGGATTATTAAAGTCATCTGCATGTAGTTCACGCCTCCGAGATTGCCAGATTTTTCTTGATTAGAAGCATCTGTGATGGGGTCTAGACCACTAGACCACTTATAGACCACTGCCTATAGGTACAAGCAAACCCCGAAAAAATGGAGGGTATTTTTCGTAGATTTATATTTTTTGCTATCAAATATAATATAATGTAACATAAAATGATTTTAAAAAATACAAATTAAAAGAAAGAAAGCTGTATTAACTGTCTCCCTGAAGGAACCTTTACAGGTTCTGTGTATAGATCCCTACAGCAGAGTGTTTCCCAAAGCCCTGAGGGTCACTACGAACCCTTAATTATCTGACAAATATCAATATTTTAAGAGTGTTTTCATGTTTTTCTTGTTACATTCACCATATGCAGTCAATAATTCTGAAAAAAAAAAAAATCATGAAATATCTTGTCTGACACCATCACCCTTTTCTTTGCTGAGCTCTTTTTTAATTATTAAACACACCATCACTGTCTACACACACATGCACACACAGACACACACACACACATACACACACGCATACACACTAACTTTCTGACCTCAGACACTAACAGAGATGTTAATGAGTGGAGAAGAAGGATGTTGGCGCTGAAAGGAGATGGCAAAGGACAAGACTGGCAGACTTTCTATAATTCATGCATATATAAAACGCATATCTGCAGTTCTACAACATCGACCCTGAGGCCAAAGAGTGGGTGGAATGTAGTGTGTGTGTGTGTGTGTGTGTGTGTTCAAGTTTTTAGCCCTTTATGAGGATCAACTGATGAGTTCTGAGATTCGGTTGGTCCCCATGATGCAAAAATAACTATGATTAATTTGCTTCAGTAATATACATTGTCAATGGGAGAGCTCACCAAGTAAGCACAAACAAATATGTGTGTGTGTGTGTGTGTGTGTGTGTGGATTGTCACATAATCTTTACCTCTTTGCAGATTCTTTTCTCCTGTACGTGACAATAACACTGTCTGTGTGTGTGTGTGTGTGTGTGTGTGTGGGTGGACTGTCACATATTCTTTTCCTCTTTGCAGATTCTTTTCTCCTGTACGTGACAATATGAGGTGATTACTGAGATTGAAAAGAAAATGAATTTGGCACTCCATTTTCTCCCTCTTGGCGCCGCCACATTAGCCCTCGCTCCTTACTTCGCTCTGCACGCACGCACACACACACACACACACACACACACACAGTGATGATGCTCCTGCTCTGCATTAGCATGATGTTAAACGAATATGAGATGTGATTCAGAGCAGGTCCAATCACACAGAGACACACAGAGAGAACGAGAGAGAGAGAGAGAGAGAGAGAGAGAGCGAGAGACGGCTTCCCAAAGAAACTGTCTTCATGTGTGGGATAGTAAAAGAAAAGAGAAAATAGTCCGAGTGTTTGTTTGTCTCATTTCATTTCATGCTGTCTGTGTCTGTGCTGCCTGGATGTCGGCATCTTGTTTATAATCCATAGAAAAAGAAATACAACATTTTCTGCACAATATTATTTTAATCCTTTCACACATAAATGATTATAAAATATATCACAATTCTTCAGTGGTTTTATTCATCAAAAGTAGCACGCAAATTCCACTACATATTAAAAAGTAAGCTGCACTATTGTTAGAGCTGCTGTTACAGAAAATTCATCAGCGCTTTCTGATCAGAATCCAGAATGAGATTTTGCATGATGACTTTAATCAGAAATCAAATTCAGCAGCACTGTGCTATAACAATTATAGGACACCGTTTTTCATCCATTTATTATTAAAAAGTAATATAAAAAATATGAATTAATAATTAATAAGTATGAATTGATTCATTTTGCTCAAAATACTCAAAATAACATTTAAGAAAGCTTAAAAAAAACTGCACACACATTACAATTTCATGAACTCGGGTTTGTATCGATTAAATTGTGCATGCAATTTACTACATCAGCACGTGCAGCTTAATAATTCGCATTTATTCAAATATGGGTCAACATTTGGCCAAAGAAATATTTTTCAATAGATTTAGCCGTAGTATTACAGTACTGATTACCTAATTCCTAAAGAAGAATATTTTAAAATAACTTAAAAATTTAGTAGATCAAATGTTTTAAATGTAAACATGTACAATTAAACTCCCTCACCTTTTTATTGTTAGTTAAGACTCATTATATCATCTCAAAATGACACTTTTTCTCCTCCATAAACATTCACCTCACCAGTCAGCGTCCACCTCCGGTTACCCACAATGCCTTTGGTGAGGTAGAAGGAACGAGGGTTCCATAACGAGGCATGCTAATTAAGACAAGCAGTCACACACCTACACGCAGACTAGCGAGGGCAGGAACAGCCAGAAAAGATGCTTTCAGATATGCCAGGTCGTCCTACACACACACACACACACACATATACACACGCTCTTTCAAAGCGTGTATGAGACGGTTCAGGGTCGAGCACGTCTCTCATTAGATTTTGGCAAGCGTGTTATTTAGAAGCCTAATTATCAGCTTGTATATGCTCTTTGGCCTCCTTCCACCAAATCATTTTAGAATCTGTGCTCATGAAAAGTTAGCTTCCTGATGAAGTGTTTTATATTTGTCAGTTTATTAGTTAATACAGTGGTGTTGTCTCCACTGCAAAAGTCTACTGTGGCTTCACATAGGAGCTGCAAACTCATTAGCTCATTAATAACTCGATTAGCGCTCCGTTAGCTAGCTAAACGTCATCATGTCAGCCTATGAGCAAAAATATGAATGAGCATCAAAAATGCAATCTATGACAATTAACAATATCATCACTGTTATTATTTACTTTTACATTCACCAGCCCTGATGGAAATGATCCCTAATGCTAACTGTAACCTTGTTGAACACTAGTTAGCTAGCTAGCTTGGATTTTTGCTACAAAGCCAACTAAAAAATCTTAGTTTCCTTTTTAGCAGTTTTAGGAAACTGTAATCTTATTGAACACTAGTTAGGTAGTTAGCTTGGATTTTTGCTACAAATCAAACTAAATAGCCTGTTTGTGTTTTTAGCAATTTTATGAAACTGAAATCTTACTGAACACTAGTTAGCTAGCTAGCGTGGATTTGTGCTACAAAAGCTAACTAAAAAAGCCTAGTTGCCTTTTTAGCAGTTTTAGGAAACTGTAACTTTATTACACACTAGTTAGCTAGCTAGCTTGGATTTGTGCAAAAATTAAAATAAATAAATAAATAAATAATAATTAAAAAAGCTAACTAAAAAGTCTAGTTGCCTTTTTAACAGTTTCAAGAAACTGTAACCTTATTGAATACTACTTAGCTAGCTAGCTTGGATTTTTGCTACAAAGCTAACTAAAAAAGCCTATTTGCCTTTTTTAGTAGTTTTAGGAAACTGTAATTTTATTGAACACTAGTTAGTTAGCTAGCTTGGGTTTTATTTTTTTTTTTGCCTTTTTAGCCAATTTCAGCTGAGAAAACTCACACTTGTCTGACTGACAATATCATCCACCATTTTGAATATCAACAACAATGTGCTCATTGTTTATTAGCGATGCACTGATACCTTTTTTCAGACCGTGTAAATGTTTTTTTAGTACTCATACCGATACTGATGGCAAAATTAGTAACAGAATTAGTATTAATCAGTCATGGACGTCAAGAAACATTTTATTTCACGCGAGTTGCTTTTAAATGAAGTGCATTAGCTAGCTACATTAGTTAGCTTGGATCGAGTAGGGTTCCAAACACAGAGCAGGTTTTGTTTCACTTCAGGAAAGTGCTTCTGCACAGCTCTAAGTAAATGTTTTTGTTTTCATCACTTCTGAGTCCCTTGACATCAATGACGATTATTTTCACTCACTATTGTTGTGTTTAAACATTTTTTTTTCTCGCCTAGCCCTAACCTCAACCCTAGTATTTACCACAGCGTTTGTTTTCGCTGTGTGCTGCTACCAGTGAACTCCTCGCGCTGAGTTGAAGATGTTTTATCAGGTCACTTATCCTGTAGTTCCCCCTGTAGATATTTTCACAGAGTACAGCTTACTTTGATAGGCATCATTAATCGTGAAAATGTCCAGATCAATGTCATTTTGTGTCATTTGTCATTAGCAACAATGTCATATTGGACCACCTGGTATTGGATGTTGGTATAAGAGCATTTTTTTTACAACTATTAACAAATTAGCATGGTATGTATCGGTATCGCTGTGCCCCTGTTGATGAGGATGATGATGATGATGACACTGATGCTAATATTGATTCCATTTTATTTCTCGACAGCTGAGACCCTGGACGTGGGCGAGTATCTGGAAATTTCCGGCATCATGCGCACTCAGGCCGGCCGCTACGAGTGCAAGGCTAGCAATGACGTCGCTACACCCGATGTCAAGTACGTCAACGTGGTCGTCAACTGTAAGTACCTGAGTGCAAAGATGAAAAACATTTGAAACTTTTCTATCATGATAACTACTACAGATTACGATTAATTGAAAATTTTTATATTACGACATTTGAAGGGGGTTTTTTGTTTGAAGAAAAATTATTTCCTGATTTTATCGGCTAGCATCTTAGTTGACAGAAATACAGAGCTTAGCTCTGTTTCATTAGGAATATCTGTTTATTCATAGTCTTCCTAGTTTCTTGCTAGCTTCTGAGATTAGCGAAAAACACAACTAGGCTTTTAAAGCATGGTTAGCATTATAGCAAATGCAAAGCTAGATAGCTAACTAGTGTTTGTTACAGGTCTAGCTAGCTTCTAGATCATTTCCGTATGAGCGAATAATACGAATAAGATGAATAATAGCAGTGATGCAAAACACTATAATCTTGATATTAGCTTTTAAATACCTCATCTATTAATGTTATGTCTATGTTAGATAGCTAACAACTATGAGAACAACTAATATCAATCTACAACCAGATATATGACTGTTAAGCAAAACAGTAAAAAAAAAAAAAAAAAACTTAGCTATGACAATTAACAATTTTATCACCGTTATTATTTTTTATCTTTCAAATTTTCTAAACGCTAAGTGTAGCTGCTTATTTGTGAGCAGTTTCCTCAGTCTGAGTGACAATACCATCCACCATTTTAAATATCAACAACAACAACAACAAAAAAAACGATATTATGTTCTAATTATCGCCTTCAGGAAAAGAATAAATTCTCTGCGCAGCAATAAAATAAACACATAAATACATCCTTAATGGTGTGTTAGCAACACTACATAACCAAAATCCATAACGTTAACCTATGGCATGCTAATATGCTAATATAGCATGCAAGTAAATGACTGATTGACTAGTTTATTATAGACAATACAGAATTTTCTTTTTCATATTTAGCCTGTGGCAATATCAAGATCTCTATGCTTCAGACATAAATTAGTATTCAGCATGTTTTAAAAAGTTATTAGAAGCATTTAAAAAAAAGCTTTGGACTCACTTTGCCGCAGTCTCATTTCTTCTCTTTCCTGCTGATATTTGCTCCAAACGTCAGGGCTGATATCGAAAACTGACCTTTTTGTCTGCACCGGGTCGACTCGTGTTTCATTTGAGCGCCCCCTCCAGCGCCGTCTCTTTAGCCCTGCTGCCGACTGCGGCTCACTCCTCACGACTTTCCTTTGCACCCGAGTGGCATATAACAAAACATGCCTGAAAGCCTGTCCCTGCCAATCAATGCTACCTGCTGTTCAGGAAGAAAGGGGTTTGCAATGCCACAGAACAGGGTTTTTTAGCGTATTATACAACAAAAAAAAAACTGTGCAGTCTGCTAGACTTTGTCTTCTTGCAGTTTTTTTTTTTTTTTTTGGTATTTTAATTTATTAAATCAAGCCAAATTGCTATGATGGACTTACTAATCCTAAAAGTATAATCATACACCAATAACATTTTGATATATTAATTTAAAAAAAGAACTTTTTTTCTTCTTGGACGAGAATTTATTCCACATCAAAAAAGAACAGACACAAATCGATGATTAGTATAATGAACAGCATGGCGCCTACAATGCAACAAAAACATTAATCCAGTTAAAATTAAGCCAGTGAAAATATCTCGAATTGTGTCTAATATATAAAGAATAAAATACTCCTTGACACTGGAGACTCCTTCCACCAATGTTAAATAAATGTTTACAGAAAACTTCACCATGTCAATGCTTTCTAATCCGCTTACTGTAGAAACGATAACGTATTAGAACAAGCAAATTGACATAAATATGTGATTTGCAGTCAGAGCTAGTTACAGAAAATGAACCAACACCTTCTGACCAATCAGAATCCAGAATTCAGCAGCGCTGTGGTAGAAATCTCATTATGACAAAACAAATTTAAAACAATTAAGCCTTCAATTTCTCAATTAAGCCTTAAATTTCTCTTCTCATTAGGGCTCTAAAATCTACATCCCGATCCTTTAAAGCTGCTTTGTGACGACGTCTGTTGTTAGGAGTGCTTTTAAAAAAATGTAATTAAACTGAATTTAGTAACGTTAGGAATCCTTTCAGCAGTTCCCACAAATTGTCATACTGAGAGACGACAGGACCGTGATGAGCCTGTGTATACACTCTCCACCCAAACACACACACACACGCTGAATATATTACACTGTTTAATATGCAGCAGTGAAGTGTTTATTGGTAAAGTTTCCAGTCTCAGCACTGAGGAGGATAAATAAAGTAATATAATACAAGGATCATAATCTATAACTGCGTTAGAGCCGCTGTGTGTTTATTTACCCTCTCTCAGGCTGTGACTGGGTGTAATATATTTTACAGCAGTGGCTGCAGTGTGTCTCTCACCTCAGCTCTTCATCTTCTTTTATCTGCTTTTATCTTTTGTTTTCTATTGTGTAGAAGATGGTAGAAGATGAAGGTTTTGTTTTTGTTATGACTCTCTTTCGTATAGATCCGCCTTTTATTAAAGGGTCTAGGAGCTCGGAGACACAGGTGGGACGCCAGGGAGTTCTGCAGTGCGACGCCACCGCGGTGCCCAAACCTGAGTTTGAGTGGTACCGAGACGACAAGAGGTACAATCTTTGCTAGTATATACACCTATCACACTTAGCATAGAGGGACTGTCACTTACTGGAGAGGAACTGATACTGCTAGTAAATAACATTGAGAGCCTAACCCTGCTAGTAAATACACTTAGCAGTGAGGGACTAATTCCGCTTGTAAATTCAATTACACTGAGGAACACGTATACGTAGCATGGAGGGAGTAATCCTGCTTGTACATTTCCTTAGCCTATAGTGACTAATTCCACTATTAAATTTGATAAGAATACAAAAACTAATCCCACTAGTAAGTTTGCTAAGTATACAGAAACTAATGCCGCTACTAAATTTGCTTAGCATGTAAAAAATAAATAAATAAATAAAATAATCTCACTAATTAATTAGGAAATAATCCCACTAGCAAATGTGTTTAGGATGTAGAGACTAATCATGCAAGTAGATGTGCTTAGCATGTAGAGAATAATCTAATTAGTTAAAGTATGGACTAATTCCACTAATAAATTTCCTTAGCATGTATAAACTAATCCTACTAATAAATTTGCTTAGCATATCAAAACTAAACATATTAGTAAATTTGTTTAGCATGTAAAAATGAATCCCAGTACTTTATTAGAAATGGATCCACTTAGTAAATGTGCTTAGCATGGAGAGACTAATCCCACTAGAAAATATTCTTAGCATGCAAAGACTAATGCCACTTGTAAAATTACTTAGCATTCAAACAGAAATCCTACTAGTGACTTTGCTATACCCATTAGTAAATTTGTTTAGCATACAGAGACTAAGTAGACTACTAAATTTGCTCATCATAGAGGGACTAATCCCACTAGTAAGATTGCTTAGCATGCAAAGACTAATCCCACTATTAAATGTGCTGCTCATCATGCATAGATTAATCCCGCTAATAAATTTGCTTAGCATGCACAGACTAATCCCACTAGTACATTTGTTTGTCTTGCAGAGACTAATCCCACTAGTAAAATTGCTTATTGTATATGGACTAATCCCACTAGTAGATTGGTTTAGAATCAAGGGACTAATCCCACTAAATTTGCTAAGCATGCAGAAATTAATGCCATGAATAAATTTACTAAGCATACAGAGACTAATCCCTCAAGTAAGGTTACCAAGAATAAAGTGACTAATACTGCTAGAAAATTATATATGGACTAGTAAATTTGTTTTTGCATAGAACGTCTAATCCCACTAATAAAGTTGCTTAGCATTTAAACAGTAATCCCAGTAGTTAATTTGCTTATCATAGAGGGACCAGTACCACAAGTAAAATCTCTTAACGTGCAGAGACTAATCCCAGTAATTTGCTTAGCATAGAGGGACTAATCAAGAATGCATAGATGAATCACTGTTGTATATTTGCTTAGCATAAAGGACTTAAACCCACTAGCAGAATTTCTGAGCATGCAGGGACTAATCCTGTAATCATGAAACTTAAAAAAAAACAAAGACTTCTACACCGTTAGAACTTGACTGCATTTAGCATGTGTGCTTCTACTTGTATAAAATATTGTAAAACATTTCCCAGTGTTGTAGTCCTGCTCGCATGCTAATGTTGCAGCCTGTGTGTTGAGTATTTTTAAATTGTGCTAAACGATCTATTGATAGCAGAGTGCTGATGAAGTGCTCACTCTCTTTAAGGCTGTAAATATAGTGAGTGTTTTAATTGCATGCATTTTCCTGTCTATTATTGACATGTTTATATCTTCAAAAGTTGTTCTATGCAGTGTAGTGCAGGTTCACTTAATTATACATCTCTCTCTCTCTCTCTCTTTCTCTCTCCAGGCTGTCGAACATGCAGGGGATTAGTATTCACATTGTTGGCTCTCGCACTGAGCTCACTGTGGCCAACGTCACGGAGGACGATTATGGAAACTACACCTGCGTGGCGACCAACCGGCTGGGCATACACAACGCTAGTGTGTTTCTCTACAGTGAGTACTCACTACACACACAAAAAAAAACACACTCTGTCTCACACACAGTAGGCTAAAATGGATTACAAGTGGATTTTGGTTAATGGCTGTTAATAAAATATAATAATTAAAATTTTAAAAACTGAAGTAAATTTGTTTAGCATGCAGAGACTAACGCCACTAGTAAAACTGTTTAGCATACAGAGGCTAATCCCACTAACAAATTAGTGGGATTAGTAGGATTAGCCTCTGCATGAAAAATACATTTCTTAGGGGATTAGTCTTTGCATGCCAAGTAATTTTACTAGTCCCTATATGCTAAGTAACTTTACTGTAATTAAAAATTACTTGGCATGCAAAGATTAATCCCCTAGGAAATTTGTTTTTCATGCAGAGGCTAATTCTACTAATCCTACTAATAACTTGCTTCACACAGAAGGTCCAACCGCACTAGAAAAAAATGCTAGGGACTAGAAAATTGTTTAGCATTCAGAGACTGATACCACTAGTAAACTACTTAGCATGCAAAGACTAATCCCCCTAGGAAATGTGTTTATCATGCAGAGACTAAGGCTACTAATCCCACCAGTAAATTGCTTAACATAGAGGGACTAATCCCAGTAGTAAAAATATTAGGCATAGAAGAACTAGTGCCACTAATACATTTGTTCGGCATACAAAAAAAACCCACTAGTAAATTTCCTTATCATATATGGACTAATCCCACTAGATTGCTTTTTTTTTTTTTTGCATGCAGAAACTAATCCCACTAGAGAATTCGTTTAGAATGCAGAGACTAATCCTGCTAGTAATCTTTTTAACATACAGAATTTAAACCCACTACTAGATTTGCCTATCATAGAGAAAGTAATCCTGCAAGTAATTGTGTTTAGCATGCAGAGACTAATCCCACTAATAAATATGCTTAGCCCAGAGTGTCTTCTATTTTTACTCAATTTCTTATTAATTTATAATATGCTAGGAATATAAGTAGTTAATGGATAAACAATGATGCTGAGAATTTCCAAATTTTATTTATTTTTTTGCCCTTGAATTTGTATTGTAAACAACTTTTTTTGGGAAAAATCTGACTAATTTTTATATCAGACTGCCTTAACCGGGGGGAAACTCATAAAGCAAAGTCACCATAATGTGCTTATGATAATAACAACAGCTCAAAAAATTTTGATTTCATACCAGCCACAGGCTAATCATCTTATCACAGAGCGATGATACAGTACAAACCTCACTTCTTCATCTGAGTCAGGCTGTTTACACACTTCAGCCTAATCACAGGATAATTCATCTTATTTGTCTTAATATAAAATAATCAATCACATACGTTTGTGTCATAAGGAGAAAATTCCCAGGATGCAATTCACATTATGGCCAGCAGATGTCACACACAGTTTACACAGTTTTGTCATTATTTACTGTGTCTGTTATTTAAAGCATCTTCGGGTTTCAGAAATGCACTCTATTTATTATTATTATTATTATTATTATTATTATTATCATTGCCATTAAATGTCGTAAAGTTCTCAGAATGCATTTCTCACTTTGTCCAGCAGATGGCACACTGCACCAATGAATGGCTTGTCAATGGCTTATCATTTTTATAGGAATGTTTTAAATATATATATATATATATGTACATATATGAAATTTAAAGAGTTGGAATCTTAGTTGTATTTTTTTTAATAATAATCTTGAAGGGTGCCAATAATTTTGGAGTTGTCTGTATATTATAGAATTGACTATGTTTCATTAGAATTTGCATCACTGAGCTATTCGACGTCTCACACTCGTCTTGTTTTTTTTTTTCTTCTCTCTTTCTCTGTGTTTGAGGACCTGGAACCGGGAGGGACATCAATGGCTCCGCCTCCGTGTGTCAGTCAGTGTGGCTCCTCCTCCTGCCCGTCCTCCTGCCTCTACTCAAGTGTTAATGCTCAGCGCTGCACTCCTTCACCACCACGCTCCTTATCCTTCTCTTCTTCATTCCTCCTCTCGCTCTAACTCCCGCCTTTTCCTCTTCGTCAGACTGTTTGCATTTCCATTCAGCATAAACCGTGCCTCCTTGCACGCAAAACTAGGTACACTTCCAATTACAAAAGTTGAACAGAACGGGCTAGTCGTGTGTTTTAGTGTTGAAATTTTAAAAAATGAAGATTACCAGACCTGAAAGGAAGCAGCAAGATGCTCTTTCTATGATAAATTGTTATTATTTACTCGTTTTTCTTTCGGCTTGTTTTGTCACATTCTCAAAATCTAGCAAGAGCTATATAATGCTAACTTCAGTGAAATCAACCAATTCAGTAAAGTAACACAGATTTTAATCAATTTATCCAAAATTCCCTTCAGTATGTGTTGAATGTGTACTGTGAATGTCTAGCATTAGAAAAAGGAAACGAAGCTACACCTAGGCAACTTAGCAACTAGCGCTTAGCATCATTGTCTGGAAAGTAGCCAGTCAGTAACTTTTTGAACCTTTCGAATCCTTGCTAAATCCTATAAGAAGCATCTGAACTTCTCCTGAACTTTATTAGCATCTCATTCAGTTCGGGCTAACTAGCTAGCAGATATGTATACGTAATGCCTGACTCTAGCGCTGAAAGCTAAACTGTAAACTAACAGTGAAACTTGCAACAAATATCTAATGAACCAGTCAGGAATCTTTGCATACAGCAAACCAGCAAAAAAGCTTTCGAATAAACAAAATAAATAACAGTAAATGTAGTGATACCTCACTTCCTGTTAGCAAACTCCAAGCTAGTGAAGGAGCTGTGTAATTGAAGCAGTTGAATTTGAAATTAATTAACGGATTCGGTTTGTGAGAGCGATTCATTCTCACGATTGCAAATTCCTGAATTCTTGAAATCTCGTGAGGCAACTGTGAAAAAAGAAATGTTATAAAAGAAACCATCAAAGTTAGCGGTTAGCGGTCTGAGGTATCTTTTCATAGAAAAAGGCTCTTGCTAGAATTCCCACAGGTAAGAGTTTTCATTAAAAGGGAATCTCTTGTTGCACTACTTGAACAACAGAATTACAAAATGAGGGTGCCGAGAGATGATTATTATTATTAGTATTATTTTTTAAATGTATTTTTTTTTTGGTTGTTGTTTTACTCCACAAGTTTCGACATGTTGGGCGTCACTTTAACGAAATCTCATCTTCCTGATCACCATTTTAACCGTTTTTCTGGGGGACAAAAACGTTCCGTCACCTTCCAGTGTCCATTTGTGGAAAATGTACCATACTGCTAATCTGTGTGTGACTTTTTTGGACTGAAATGTACGACACCAATGAATGCTCTGCTTATTATTATTATTATTATTATTATTATTATTATTATTTTATTCTCTTCAAATAATTCTCCTTTCTTTTATGAATTTTTCGAATGGAAGCTAACAAAGCTGATGTTTTTCTTTTTTTCAAGATTTCAATTAACGTTGTATATATGTACTTGAATCCATTGTCCTTATATATATATATATATAAATATATTATAAAAAAAATAATATTAATATATTATGTCCATGTTTCTTAATAGGCTAGTGGATTTGTCGAGGAATAACTTGTAGCGTTGCATCTCGGTGCACCCTGTAAGTAAAACCAATTAGGAGACAAAAAGATTTTAAATATCGAAAAACGCGTTACTGTAACCTCTCGGATGAAAGTTAGAGCAACTGTACCTTTGCGCTGATCTTCATAGCTTTTGTTTTTATATAGAAAGTAATTATGATTCCAGTACAAAAATGAGAAAAGCTATGCGCTTGTTGCCAAAAAAACAAAAAACAAAAATAAGAAGCTGTACTGTTTAAGATGAATTATAACGTTTGTAATTCTTTATAATTTCACTTGCTATGTTTATGTTAACTAGGCTACGTTTTGCATTTTGTTTAAATACGACATAATTTAATGTTTCTTCGTCATATTCGTCCACCCTGTAGATTCATTTAAAAATCTTCGTAAAGTTACGAAGGATGCTCGATTTTTTTCCTTGACTTACGTTGTTCTGGTGTGCTTACACTGCGAGCCTCGCCCACATTGTAATTGACAGCACCATCAGCCAATGAGCTGGGGTGATGCCTTGTTAAATCTACAAACATGTCTCTGTTCCAAATGCTAGAATTCATGGCTAGTTAACGAAATGACCCAGAATTACAGTTACGTTACAAATGGTTCCAAGTTAACTAAATTTAGCTACGTTATCTGTACTTAGAGGTTGTATTTGTTTAGTTTCCCATTTTGGCAAGCATTTAGGTGGTAGAACTCTCTCTCTAACTCATGAGTTACTAAGCTAACAGGCGATTAGCTAGCTACTACTATTAACATGTTCAAACAGTTCTAGCATTTGGGATACAGCCATAGAACTGTGTGTGTGATTAAAATTCTTCACAGTTTAGAGTAGGCAAAGCTAATCATGAAGGGCTAGCGATTCCCTTTAGGCTAAATTTTTCCCTCCCGCAAAATATTCAAAGGATTGCTTTACCCGAATAACTCCACATAATTCCGCAGTAAATGTCCTCCTACTCTAAAATGTGATTGTTTTGCGTCCCACCTGTTGAATGCTGATGTGTAAACGTGTGTCTATATGTTTGAGTTTTACGTGAATGCACTTACACAAGCTACCAGGTCTAGCTAGCAAACAGCTGCCTCATGTGTTAGCCTTTCACACCCACATAACTTTGTTTTCCTGTAAAATCTTTTGTTTCTTTGCATATGTATCTGTGAATTTTACACCCTCATTTCATCGCAGCCAACATTTTGTAACAGCTTTGTTTTGTTCTAAGGTTACTGCAATCAATTTCTTAAAAATCGTACGTACTGTAAAGTACCGATGAAACGTTCAGAAGCGAAATAAAGTCATTTGAATTTGACATGGTGCGATTAAACTGGTGACTTTTCCTTTTCGTTTGTTTGTTTGTTTGTTTATTTGTGGTGGTGTGTGACTTATGGTGTGAATTATTTTTATCATATAAGGAACAAATAAACTAACAGAGCTCAGACATAATATCTTGGTCAAACTGTTCCTTTAGAGTCTATTTTAATTATTATTATTAACCTTATTCATTTTTATTTTTTAGTAAGTAATCGGTTTCTTCAAAACAAAATGTTTTCACACAATGTTTTTAGAGAGATCAATCAGACACACTATCTAACCACCTCTCAAAATAACTCTTTAAATATATATATATATATATATATATATATATATATATATATATATACATAATGCGATGATATTTATACTCATATTATAAATACATAAATAAATACTATATTTGATATACTATGCCATAAAGATGGAAGTTTTTCAATTCAGTTTTCTTGATTAATTTTTCACAGTTTAATTCTTTTTTTATTTTTACTTCTCTGGTTCTGTAGATATTTCTAGAAAATAAATAAGTAAATAAAAGTGCCTTGTAAAAAATTTTTGAATTTAAGAAAAAAAAACTAATTTGGTATTGAAAATGTTAAAACTTTAAAAACAGTTTTTAAAAAAAACAACTGTTTTCATCTCCAGTTTGTTCTTTCTTCTTTTAAACGTTTATAGGACGGTATAGTATTAACACGAATTGAGTCAGTTTCCCAGTTTAGAGTGAATCATGTGCTATCACTACGGAGGTGTCGTGAAACCCGCAGCAGCAGTTTTCTGAAGCGAACGCTAGGTGGAGGAAGAAGCCTGTGAAACTGAGCCTTCTGCCATTTTCCCGCTTGCACAGCAGCCATTAGTGTCGCTCGCTGCTGAGTGTTTTAGGAGGAAAAGACTGATCTGTACAGTCCTACAGTGATTCCCAGCAGGGCCTACAAGAGGAACTTATTCATTTTGGGGGCCGTTCAAAAAATATTAAGGTTGACAGTTCTGCGTTGTTAGTTTGGCAAGATGAATTGATTAAGGTAACTGGATGGATGGAATAAAAACACGTCAGGGCGTGTGGTTATAGAGAAATAATCAATGAAGCAGACTGATTACCTGCAGTGCACTAATCGAATTTCTCACTTATTAAAGAACGACACGTACTTGTGGAGGGCACGGTGGCTTAGTGGTTACCACGGTGGCCTCGCACCTCCAGGAATGGAGGTTTGAATTGCGCCTCCGCCTTCTGTGTGTGGAGTTTGCATGTTCTCCCCGTGCTTCGGGGGTTTCCTCTGGGTACTCCAGTTTCCTCCCCAAATCCAAAGACGTGTTGAAGGCTGATTGGCATTTCTAAATTGTCCGTAGTGTGTGTGAATGGGTGTGTGATTGTTCCCTGTGATCGGTTGGCACCCCGTCCAGGGTGTCCCCCGCCTTCTGCCCCGAGTCCCCTGGGATAGACTCCAGGCTCCCTGCAGCCCTGAACATGGATGGATGGGATGGATGTTGTACTTATTTAACGTTGAGGAACGTCCACAAAACAAGTTCTCACTTACATTATAGCAGCTTTAAACAATTATTCCCTCACCATCCTCTTGTTTTTCTCTCTCTTGAAACGAACAAGGAGAAAAAGAACGCAGCTTGTCATTTTACTGAAGACAAAAATTCAGACACAAATGCTTTTGTGTTACAAATGAACACAATTAATGATTTTTTTCAGAATCTGAAGCTGTATGAGGTTAAATCAGGTCCGGTTAATTTATTTATTTTTTTTTTTGTAATAATTTGAAATTGTCGAATGTAGAAATTATATTTTCTTAACTGTTAAATTATCTGTGCATATCAAATGTATATTTTAAAATATATAATACATAGATGGATAGATAACAAAAGGATGCAGAATTTACAAATGAAAAAATGTCTCTTTGTTAACAAGAAATTGTATTGTAACATGTTTTATTTAGGTTCAGGTTTTTTTTTTTTTTAGATTTCTTTTTTCCCCCTGAAGATCATACACACCTACACACATAAAAACACACCCTTCTTGTGATGATAATTGGCACATTTCTTTATTTTGAAAACAGACATTGAAACTTTTTTAAATTTTATTTATTTTTTTTCCACAATTGAACTCCTTTAAGATTCAAACTGGACATTGCACTCTCACGTGAACATAGGAAAAAAAGGCTGATTTATTTATTTTTTTTAATTATTTTGTTCGATTTTTCTCTTTCGTTTTCAACATCAGCGCAGGAATAATTCCAGTCGATATCATCAAACCGCCATTAACAACACCGAGGACATCGAGAAAGAAGCCACAACGTTTTGGTTACTCGTGACTGCGAGGAGGTTTTTTTTTTTTCCCTCTCAGGAGGAAAATTTCCATGCAAATGAGTCGAATGGGTTCAAGCTATCCATGAAACGCTGGCCAAAACAATGCATCAGCAGAAAACACTGAAAGGGAATCATATAATACTTCTCCCTAATAAATAGCAGTGCACTATTACTACGGTAAATGGAAAAAGGTAAATATATATATGCGTGTGTGTGTGTGTGTGTGTGTGTGTGTGTGTGGGAATAGCTAGAAATGCAAACCAGGTTCGAACGGGTTCGAGTCGAGTATGAAATTGCGTCTCCTGTCCCTTTTTGGTGACGTTGATGAACGTGCAATGTTGTTTTCTCGCACGTTGCCGAAGCAGCCACGTTCTTGCACGTTCACTGCTAGCTTGAGCCGCAAAGTTGCGTATGGAAACTCCCCCCCCCATAACCCCCCCACCCCGCCTCCCTCCCCCTTCTCCCCCCCCCACAAACCCCTCCCCTAGATGTAAGAAAATCATTTTGCCACACGAAAGAAAATATATAGGACCAAACAAATTAAAACTGACTGTCTCCACAATCAGAGGGCAAAGAGCAACCATTTAATTATCTGGTATCGTGTTACAACGGCCGTTCTATTTAAGTGCTCTCGGCCTTGTCATCCTCCTTCGCCGCCTCTGAAACGCTGCCCTCTGCCTGCTCGGAGTCTTCTGCAGCATCTGTTTATGACAAAATATCACAAGAAACCAAATTTATTTTGACATGTTGATGTGTTTTTTATGTCAGCTTGATTATTTTCCTATAACAGCACATCCCAGCGTGTTTATTCTTCTTATACCAGGGCAGTTTGCCAACAATTACAATTTTTATTTATTAAAATATGTCATTTCTATCCATTTAGAGTTACAGTTAATGTTGTGGAATGTCTATGAAACAAGTTCATTCCTGTTATCACTTATGTTACCACCCTGTCTTTTTTCTTTCACTTGAAATTAATCTGGGAAAAGAATGGCAGCTTGTCATGTTACAGAGAAACTGGAAAATTCTACCACAAAACTTAACGTTACAGCTTTACCTCTGATTGTTACAAAGCGCTGACACTGGAGACTCCTTCCATAAATGTTAAATAAACATCTCCGTGCAGAACACTTCAGCATATCAAAGATCTGACACATTTTTAAATTAGTTTAGCAATAATGCAATGTACGTTTCGAACAGTCATCTTTCATACTGCATATCTCAAACAAAAGCCAAATCGGTTAAAAAGTCACAAACACATAAGTCAAGCCCTACATTTTACAGCTCACGGGAATTCATTTTGTGAAAAAATCCAAATAAGTTACTGTCTCAAATCATTGTATGAGATCAGATGGATTTAGAATAAATTCACCAATAATTGTGTTTTGGTTTTAATGATTCTACATTATTGCAGAATTCATAAAAGAAAACTTGAATTGAAATTTACAAATGGTTAAGGTTAGGGTGAGGGGCAGAAGTTACATTACTTAATCACCCTCTCAATTAAATCATCTTCACGCCTTACAATTTCTTCAGATTTCTCCTGAGATTAGTTTGATATTGCTATACAAGGACAAAAAAATCAATGGGTAAGGTTAGTGGTCATAGCTGTCATTAGTATAAAATAAGTAATATGACAATTTATTTTCTCTCGCTGCTGTTATGAACAGCAATTTTTATCAAAATTTGGGTTTTGTATGAAATCCAATTAAATCACTATCTTGATTTCTTATGAATTTTGGATGGCAAAAAGCTTTACATTTATTCCTTAAAAAAGGAAATTCATCAAAAACCAAATGAAATTCTTCTCACTTGTTAAAATACCAATAAGTTTTGACAGAAATGATGGGTTATAGGTTTATAAGCAGGTGTTCCGACAGTTTGACGCCAGCTTTGCTTTCAGAAGAGGGTGTAATTCTACAGTAAACTGGCAATAAACATGATGCTTCATGGCTGCAGAGTCTGAAGAAGAACATCTATAAAGCCTAATTGTGGTCAGGTCATGCACTTAGATTTAGTTGAGCAGCCACAGTGCTATAGATCTCCGCCTGAAACCGCTGAAGGCTTCAAGCACAAACTATAACATGTAGAGAGAAGAAATCGATTGTGTAATTCGGTTAGACCGAGACTCATCCTGTTTTCCATTCAGAAATCATTGACATGCAATAACAGCCCTTTGTAAAGCATCACTCATGTTTGGCTAAATATCTCCAAGCTGATATTTTACACTGCTTGAACAACTGTGATGAATATTTTGAACGTTTATTCCATGATTCGCTTCTATGTTGTATATCCCTTTCCAGTGCGATGTGAGAACAATCTTGAGAACTAAAAAAAATCATGAGAACAAATCTAATCATTATGTCTTGTTTGTCTGATTATATTTTGGAAAGCTGCTATTATCTGTTCTGATGGCTAGAATGTGTTAATGAAAAAGCTCATCACATAATTCACACACTGCCATTTTTAGATGTCTGTAAGATCAAATAAGGAGCTGCCAAAAACATCACCAGTTAATGTAGTCTGGTATTGTGACATTGTGACATTGGAGTATCAAAAAGTGACTCTTCTTGATTGTAGTTTTCAAACATTGCAAGTTTATATTTACTCAATTAGATTTTTTTTGTTCAAAGAGATTTACAAGTGAAGCAGAATAAAATTCAAGCACAGAGCAGTTAGTGGTCAAGGGCCTCTCTTTAGGGCCCAACAGCTGTGGGCTTGTGGCCTCATTCAAGGGCCCATAAACTGAGGTCTCTAGGTGTTGCTCAAGGACATAGCAATGAAAGGTTTGGGGCCTCTCTCGGGGCTCAAGCATTGTGTATTAGTGGCCTCAACAATTGCAGACTAGTGGCCTTACTTTAAGGGTGCAACAATTGAGGGCTTACAGCCTTATTCAGGGGCCCTAAAATTAAGGGGTTGGGGCCATGCTCACGGACTCAACAATAGAGGGCTTGGGACCTCACTCAAGTTCCCAATGATTGAGGACTAGTGGCCTGTTAAACAGCTCAACATTTAAGGGACTTTGGCCTTGCTCAAGGGCCCAACAACTGAAGTCTAGTAGCTTTGGTTAAGGGCTCTGCAACTGAGGACTAGGGGCCTCAATTGTTGGTATTGTAGCCACACTCAGGGGCCCAACAATTGAGTGTTAGGGGCCTTGTTCAAGGACACACCAATTGAGTGTTAGTGGCCCTGCTCAAGGGCCCAACAGAACCCAACAATTTAAGGCTTGGGGTTTCACTCAGGATCTCAAAAATTGACATCTAGTGCCCTAACCCAAGAACACTACAATTTACATTTAGTGGCTTTGCACAAGGGCTTGGTATCTGTACATCTTTACAATTACAGCTTATTTGAGTCCTTTTATGTCTTGACGTATCTTACCTGGTTTGTCTTGCGTTTGGTTCACTTCGGCTTCACAATCAGCTGTCTCACTAGCAGTGGCAGGCACGTCGGCTTGTTTGGCTTCCGCCTTCTTCTCCTCCTCCTTTTCTTCCTCCTTCTTCTCCGCATCTACATTCTCAGCCTCGACTTCAGCATTTTCTGCTTCTTTAGGCTTCTCTGCTTCCTTTGGTTCCTCCTTCACATCCTGTTTAGGTTCTGAAGGGGAGGTGGCAGGAGCTTCAGCCTTGCTTTCCTCTGCTGCTGGAGAGTTAGTGGGACTTTTGGCCTTTTCCTCATCCTTGGCAGCTTCATCTTGTTTCTCTGCGGTGGGAGAAGCAGCTTTCTCCTCCTCTTTCTTCTCTCCCTCGTTTTCCTCAGCCTTGGCCTCAGCAGCAGGACTGTCCTCCTCCTTGTCATCATCCTTCATTTTTTTCCGGATTATGTGTCCGCGGAAACTTGCCTGGATCTTGGTGGCAGCCTTGTGGGCTTTGTCTTCTGGTTTGGTGCCATCTTGCTTGATCTCCTGGTCAGCCTCTTCGGTCTTCTCCACCTGAGGAACAGGAACAGCATTAGGAGAGATCACATGCATTTTTAAGATGACCTGCCCTTTAACAGTCCCTTTCCAAATCTTGCCAATCAATGGCCTGAAAGGCTAATCTGACTAGAAATATCAGCCAAAATTTAAAGCTGCAGGTTATTAGTTGAATACCAATCCCAGATCTGGCAGAGAGACTGATGGGCATTTGACCAAAGCTCTTAACCCTCAGCAGTTTCTGGAGTCTGGCAAGTTGCAGTGATTAAAAGTGTATGGCAAATAAAATAATTGGCAAATTTCCAAAGTGCACTCCATTCAATGTTTGCCGTTCACAAAAGGGTTAGTCACTAAAGACTCACCCATATACAGATCAATAATTTCAATTGTAAAAAGAATGAAATGCAGATAAATCCAGTGAGTTGCAAGGCATTGATTTAGCATAACTTCCTCACTACCTCAGTAGGGGTTTCCTTGAGGTTCCTCAAAATATGACAATCGGTAGATGAGATCATAAAGGATTGTAATTTCCTGTCCTTCACCCAGTAACCTCTTTGAAATATCATGATCTTGGTTCTGGCTTCAGCGGGAACTTGGACTAAAAAAATTAGCTTTCATCCTCAGTAACTACTTTATTCCTTTGGATCTGGAGTCTAGCCTGGGAACACTGGACGCAAGTCAGGAATACACCCTTGACGTGATATCAGTACATCAAAGATTTTGCTTATAAGTAATGTTTTAATTCTTCATTATCCTTCAAAAATATAAAAACTCTAAAGAACACCGAATGCCATTCAAAACCATTGGTGACCCTTTTCCAAATATAACGATGTACAAAATGTTGTTTCTTAATTTATCCAATCTGCAAAAGGCAAATACATGTACAGTTGACTAAAGTGTCTTAAGGGAATACGCTGTCTTTTAAGTGATAATCTAGGCTGATTCGTCATTTGGTGTTTGCTAGAGTGGCACAGCCAAAATGAGAGCTTTTCTGAGAGGCGAAGACAATCCAGGCATGCTGTGCTTTAATCGCTGTTCCAGAGCCACGCACTCAACAGGAGGCCATGTTCACCTGGCAGATTTCAAGCGAGCAGGAAACCTGCAGCTGTTATCTGTGCAATTAGCAGGCAGTACACCAACACTATGACTTTATTAGTGCTTTTGTGGAAGGTTATGCTCAGCAGTGAGATTCACAACTGATAATGGTGCTCTAGCAAAGTTTGGTAAGGTAGAAAAAAAAATTGAATGGAATCCAAATAATGATTAAAATTACTAAAGGCTTCCAAATACACCAAATGTGTCTTGCTTCAAATTTTACATTACTGAGTTTGAGATTGTGACAAGTGAAAGATACCAAGAGATTCCAAAATATGAGTTGATAAAAAATAAACAATTTTATCCACAATCAGAAATCACTGGACCCGACAATCTTACAATAAGCCAACAGTTGCTATAGCAGCATGCAAATACAACAAAAAGGCATGCAAGAAGCAAGATCACAGGCCTGTAATCACTGTGGAACATACTGTATTTGTTAAGATAACTCTCTAAAAAATAAACTCGAATTTTTTTCAAGTGGCTGTGACACGATTCGAGCTTTGATATAGACGACTGAATTTGTAGAAGCAGTGAGAAAAAAATTCCATCTAACTAATAACCACAGGACATCAAGGCACCAACATCAAAGACTCCAGGGGGACATCCAGCCATGCGGAATTGACAACATTACTGACATATTTTGATGCAGACTAAACGGAATCCAATCAGTTGACTGCAGTTAATGACCACAGATCTTTGATAGATGCTTCGTCTATCTCCAAAAGGACATCTGGGCTGGTTTCCTCATTAGTTCACTCCATTAGTCTTCTTATGGACCGCCAGGAAAGATGAGATCTGAACTCTGTGTTTAATGTGCGAACAAGATGCTCTGCCCCCTTGTTACACTCTTGCATGGCTCCTTGCCCAAGATTTCCAGGGATCTATTGACTAAGTGCACTGGCAACATACACTCTCTGAATTGACCACAATCCATCAACTCTACAGAATACACTACAGGGTTTAGTGCTGATTGATGACTCACGCAACAACTTTACTGAAACACTTTCACACTTTTTGGAACTGGGGAGCAAAGTCAACATGATTCATTGCAGAGCGTTCTTTCATACATCATTTAGTCTGTTTGAATGGTGAACCTTGGTGTGGTTTCCCCCTTGATGCAGTTCATTACACAGGTGAGAACACAGAAATCACACTCAGGTCCGTGAGCGCCTGAGCGAGGTGGTCTCGGTCCACTTTCAAGTAAACTCTAGCGTGGTTTGATTGCAGTGAGAAAGCAATTTGACTCTGAATTGACCCGACTGCAGGAAGTGAATCAAACGTGATGGGTGTTTTGGGTTTCAACTTTTTTTTCTGTAGATGTGAGCTGCTAAACTGTGCCAGGAGACACGAACTGAGCCAAGGGACAAAGCTGTAGAACTGCATAAATATGAAGTGTTCTGGAAATTTTGAGTGACAAACAAAAAGAGAAAAACACTGGATGAGAAACACAAAACATTTTAAACTAAATATTTCTACAATTATATAATCATATATTTAGCTCCAGCTCCATGTTTTTCGTGCTTGAGTGATTTTCTTTTTCTTTTTTTTCTTGTTGAGATTTCTATGTTCATTTCACAATGGTTTGTTTTTCCATCATTGTATTTCTGATCAATGAATGAAAGAGGTTTTATGAGGAAGTTTTCAGCCCTACACGTCCCTCAGCTAAACTTTTTTATTTGCTTTTTGGTTTGTATAATTATATGCAGTGTGAAACCAAACCGAACCAAATATCAAACTAATCAAAAGTATAAAAGCCTAATAGGTGCGAAAGTATGGACCCTGAAAAAGTCCTTTTGAGTATATGTACCAATTTTGAAATATCTTCCATATCTAGAATCCAAGATGTTGTTGAGGTATTAACTAAGACAGCACGGCCTGTATTTATACAGGGTTCAGATCTGCAAAGTACATAAAGCTTCATCAGATCAGCAGTCACATGCTTCTTGGTGCCCAATGCAAATGGATCAGAGTGGGTTTGGACAGTCCCTCAGTTCCCGGCATTCACACCTCTCCTTCTGTTCTTCTCTCATGGCTGCCAGGGACCACGGAGAAGCCAAATGGCAGCAGCGGAACTGATCCATGATTGCTGCAGATTGAAAATGTTTCAAATGTGACACGGTGAAATGATGTACAGCTTTTGTGCCTATGGTATCTACTCTTCTCAAATTTTAGAGAATGAAGACTGAAAGGAAACGATGGCTGCTAGTTTTAAAACTCCATAATTCAAGCGGAGAGTTTACTGCTTGAGAGAGGCCAAATGTTATAAAGCTATAATAATAATAGAGGTTTACAGCCTGTAAAGGTGAGTGGCTGGATAAACGACCAGGGCAATAGGGAAAGGTTAAGGAGTGGCGCCAGTTGGCGGTAGGAAAGGTTAAGGAGTGGCATGAATTTTTCAAATGGTTCCTTACCAATCATACACAGCAGGAAATGGAAAACTGTTACAATCGTGTCAACAATTGTGCGAATAAGTTACATCTGCTAAGCTTACCTCTTATTCAAGGCTTCATTACAGAGCCCCACTGGTGAAATCCCTAGTTAAGAAAATAATACATGGCCACGACTTAGTAAGGCAGGAGAACTAGATCCTAATGCATGGCCATGATTTAGTAAAGCTGTGGGAATGAGATAATTACGATAATTAAGGGTAGGAGCTCTACGCTTTTGTTCTTTAACAGGAAATCAGCTCACTGTAACAATTCAAGATGTCTTCAAATGATAAACTTGTTTCTTTAACCTCCGAAGCATTTTAGAAGCACAATTCAGTGTACTTTGTAACAAAAGTGGATAATCTCTGTTTATTTGAGATATTAGCATTAATATGCATATGTATATTTTGTTTCACTTAGCATGCTAACTTGTAATACAATTTGTAGAAACAATCCTAAGTAGAAACCTTTGAATTGTTTTAGAACACTTAGTTTAAATTTGTGGAAAGTGGAAAGCGGAAAGATGTGAGTGATGCATTGGTTTACCTTTTTACGCCAGGATCCTCGGCTGAATTTCCCCACCAAATGGCTGTTATTTTAATATTCACATGTCTCTAATGAAAGAAAATAAAAAAAAATAAACAAACAAAAGCATAACTGAAATCATGTAAATGAAAAAATGGTCAAACATAACATATGAACAACATGATATCTGGAAATGAAATGCTAATCAAGCAACTGCAAAAAAACATTATGAAGAAATTTCAAAAAAAAAAAAAAAAAAAAAAGGTGTGTCCAAACACACAGAAATTAGGCATGGATATTAATCTGAAATAATGAGGTGAATCAGAATATAATTAGAATGCATTGCAGGAAAAATAGCTGAAAATGTAAAAGAAATATGAAGCTAAACTGAAAAAAGCTTGTTAATTATTTCTGAATTATTAATGAGAAGACTGCTGGATTGTGCTCCATCAGGGATTGGGAACTAATGTGCAAATAATTGAACCGAATTGAATTCTCATTAATTTGACTGATTTACCCGAATTCTAACGCAAATACAACGGACGACTTCCATACAAATTGTAGCCAAGACCTCAGATGCCGTCTTGACCCAGTTAGTTCTGCGTTTTGTCCACATACATTCACACTTGCTCCTTATTAAGCTTTATTGGTTCATTTTAGCAGCATCAGGCAGGACAGAATGCAGACTCAGGTCCTGAAACGTGTCCAAATTCTCCTGTTGCTCTCTCTTTTATTGGATTCTTCCCTCTAATGGGCTACACAAGCCACATATGGTGACTGGACATTGGCATCTTGTGAAGGAATTGAGAAGATAAACGAGCTAGCCTCACCATCAATGCTAATGCTTTTTTTTTTAATCACATTGAAGGAAACATTTCCAAAGACATCTATAAGGCCATAAGGTGCTTTAATTCAATAAGCAATCGATATACTCATATAATTCAGTTAGGCTGTATCACTTTTTAATCGTCTCCTGGGTATTTTACTATATAGCAGATACTATTACATTGGGATAGCAGGTTTATGGCACCACTTATTGTTATCAGCAATGGAAATTTTAACCAATGCTCTCTCGTAATTTTTCAAATTTGTGATGATCATGCGTACAAAATCCAACAAGCATAACTTACTCATTAGAAATAGGAATTTGGAATGAGATTGGTGGATTTTTAGCCCCTCATAAGACTTCATACATGATTTATATAGTTATGTCATATCAAATGATTTAAAACATTTGGCTGTCAGTTTATATAGTTCTGAAAAAGGATCTAGTGCTAAAGTACTACCTTTAAATGGTGCCATTCACAAACCACATGACCGAACCTGACCCACTTCATGCCACTGTGTTATATTGCACTATGAATATGAATAATTCTAATATTTCAGGTTAGATTTGCTACAGAATTGGATCAGATTCATCCTTTTTTTCCCCCTCTGATACCAATTCAGCATTTTGTGATGACACCACCATCCCCCAGTGAAGCAGGGTGGTGGTAGTATCATATTGTGGGGGATGTCGGTGCCATTTCTTGCTAAAAGAAAACATGACAATATTGAGAACCCGTTGAAGAACTAGTAATGGGAACCATTATGGCTAGCCATGGTATTTTCATTCATTTGTTCACTTTCAGCAACCATTTTATCCTGGTTAGGGTCACAGTGGATCCAGAGCCTATCTCAAGAACACTGGGCCAGAGGCGGGAGTCTAACTATGGATCTTGAATCTAGAGGTGTTTCACGGCTTTCTAATGGGTTTTGATGGTACCCTACAGCTGTCTGATGGCCTCTGGTGGTGGTTTAATGGTTACTCAATGGGCCTGATTGACTTCTGTGATATTTACATCACTAATGATTCTATAACGATCACGTTGCCTGCAGGGAAATCTAAATAGAACGGGCAAATTTCCATTAAATACACAGCATTTTGGTTAATTAATTACACACTGCTTGATCTGTAACTGAAACCTGAACGAGTGGATTCTTAGAAACCACACAATTGTTAAATGGAAACCTATTTCCATTTTGAAGTGAAACAATATGAATATTTTATTCAGCAGGGAAATTATTGGTTGATGTTCAAGCTTTGTAATAACAAGTTTCTCCTTGTGGAATTTATAAATGACGAAATCCCACAGTGGGTTAAAATTGCATTCACTCCTCCATTTCAATACATTGATCGTATAAGGGAGTAAATGAGATTAGAGCCCACGCAGTGAGCAGAAACACTGAAACCTGTTGCTTGCGTTGTGTATTACGCATGGTATTACTGGAGTTCTCTGGTAATAGGTGATGTCTTGTAGCCACCGCTGCAGAATGACTCATTTCTCATGAGTCACTCTCATCATTATAGACCCCCGAGATCACTCGAGAGCATGACATCATCCGAGCCCTGAACGCCATAAGGGCTTTTGTTCTACAGCGGATTACAATTTTTAAAAAATGGATCAATTTGTCATGTGAACAAAGCAGGACTGGATAAAGCGTAGACCTACTAATAAAACATTCCAGTAGGCTGATCCGAACTCGAATTCAGAATAAGCCTGGAGATGATCGGCGTGCTATCTGCTGCCTGGTGATTTTAAATGGTAGATCTGAAAGCTGACACTAATGTGATTCAAAGCAGCGATGAGTAACACACAGATGTATGAAATCATCTCCATTAGCCAGACCAAAGATAAAGAAGCTGAACAAGAGTGAAAAGCGTATATAGCATAACATGGTTACGCAGCTTGCTTTTTAGTCATTTCAAGGAAATGTAGCCTTTCGGGTCGAATATAGATGGCATGTCCTGATATATCCTACACTCTGCTATATTCCGTTCTCCTTCGTCTGTCAGTAGATAATGCCCTTTGTTCTGCCTCACACCAGTCAGGGATTTATTACCACGTCATCTTGTATGCTGATGCTCTTCACACTTCTCCTTAACTACCCCGCTGTCTTTATTTATTTATTCTTTTCTTTTCTTCAGGGCAGTACCAGTGCACGAATTTTAAATTCGAAATCGATGAGCAATTTTCCCTAATAGGCACACTGGCATCAAATCAATCACCCGAGGCTTTTTATAAAAACTGACATGAGCTCGGATCACTCCGGCGCTGTTGGAGGAAGCGTGTCCAATCAAAATGATTGACGTGGAACACACCGCGTGAGGCGACTTCATCGGCGGGGCAAACATAACTCACTCGTGTTACAAGAGCAACTCCGTGGAGCTGCTTAACGAGACACGAGGGCTTGCGAGAGTGTCATGTATAG
Organism: Pangasius sanitwongsei; assembly: GCA_037576675.1. Taxonomy (NCBI): domain Eukaryota; kingdom Metazoa; phylum Chordata; class Actinopteri; order Siluriformes; family Pangasiidae; genus Pangasius; species Pangasius sanitwongsei. The sequence continues at coordinate 2,898,256 of CM075016.1, read as the reverse complement.
ACGATGGCCTTGATTTCCCAATGACAGGCGACTCCCACTAGCATTAAACAAAGCCTATAGATTAGCGGTCAACATTATTTCTGGATTTACAGCGATATTTCCAGGCTTTGAGACAGAATGGACAAAGTACTGACTCCACAAGTATTAATCACAACCTTGACGATGTCTTTATTTCTTCTAGGCTGCTATGTACTAAGCTAATAAATCTCTTTTGAAATTATACACACTGAGTTGCCAGTTGGTACGTTATCAGGAAAACAGTTCAGCAAACTAAACAGAATGTCACTGGCCTTTTACACCAGCTACATAATTAGGCCACTTTGAGGTTTGCATTGGTTGTACCTCTGGGAAATCAATGGAAAAACTAACTAGTAAGGTGGTGGACCAACAGGAGCCACCAAACAGCTTCAGTGTGCCTTGGGATCGATTCTACAAGTCTCTGGAACTGCACGAGCGTGATAAACACCGTTCTTCCAAAAAAATATTCCCTCAGTTGGATATCTCCAATAGGTGTTCACCTGGCTTGAGATCATGTGAGTCTAAAGGCCATAGCATCACTGATCATGATTTACATCATTTTTACACTCATCAGACTATTCAGTGAGCCCTAGTACCCTGTCCATGTGGGTGGGGGTCATCCTAGAAGAGACCACGCCCATCAGGAGAGAAACGTTTCATCATGGAATAAAGGTGACAAGGGGACACATGGAGCAGTAAAAATAAAATAAAAGCCCCACATAGCATAACAGAGGCACTGTTTTTTTGTTTTTTTGTTTTTACTTTAATTTGTCTATAGTATTATAATAATCTGGCAGCTCAAATCATGTGCATAGTCAGTAATACACAAGCACATTAATGTTAAATTATATATATAAATCTGAATGCACTGTGATGATGCAGACATATGGATGCGTGTTTTTTTTAAATATATATTATGATTAAATAAATGTCATGCATAAAGGTTGCTTCATTTAAAAAAAAAAAAAAAAGCTCAATCAGAGTGCAGCTCGCGGTATAATGTGCATTGTGGAAATAAGATGTGTGCTTTATGGCGCGCGGATGTGTGAACCACGCCCCGGTCCGAGTGTTTAAAGACCCTCCCCTCCCCCACACTTAAGAAACCATTAGGGAATTCAGGCCTGGGCTGAAGGGATTGAGAAGAAGCATAAGAGGAAGAAGACACAATCCCAATTACCGGTGAAGTGTGAAGAAAAATCTGCAGGCGCTGTCTGTTGCTTTTTCATGCACATGAATATTCAAGGCTTCCTGCTTAAAATGCACGAGTGTCAAGGCATGCACATGCAGCGAGGAAGTACCTGCGCGTGCAATGAGGCTTAACTCGCTATTGCAACGCTGTTCCATCAGCTGCGATGTCATGCAGAATATTTCGCCATGGTCTGATTTGCACTCTCGCGCACTGGTGGTTATACAATCCTGTGTCATTTCATGCATACTGATAGTCTGCTTTGATTGCACGAGCCAGACACGAGAAAAACGCGCCCAGATCAACATTTCTTCCACGTCAGCGTTGCTATGCATCGGTGCACAGTTGCATAGTTGAGAGCTTTTATGACAAATGATTTGAATGATCTGTTTTTTTTTTTTCCACTCCAGTTCGTAGCTTTGAAATTGTGCAATGATGCAACGATAAACACACCAATTTTGGCGTAGTGAATTTTTTTTTTTTTTTCCCTCGTTTCGTATCTTTTTCGTAGCCTGTATACTCGCGCGCGCAGCAGCAGCACCACGACCGCCGCCGCCACGCCCTTTTTATTCCCTTTCATCCTCCCGACGACTCCGCGGGGGCGCGCGAGTGCACGTGGCTCCAGTTCGGCCGTTAATTCACGCGCTCGACAAAATCAGCTCGTGCATATGATTCGGAGCCGGTCCGATTAGCTTTTTAACAAAAGAATGCCAAATGGTTTTCTGATGTACAATGGTTTTCTGTAGTACACTACTGGGAGTGTACAAGCCATCATTTCACGCCTTAACTAGTGCACTTGGATCGGGAGGAGGGAGTCGTTTGAGATGCGGCGCGAGATATGACAAGTACCGGCTGCACCTCGTGACCTCGCTGTTCTACTTTTCAGTGCATCGTCTCGCGCGCGCCTCCCGTTTTGTTTTAAGGAGGAAAAAAGCATGGCAGAAGGTTTCCATCTTTGTGCATTGCAAATCTGGTAATTTTTTTTTTTTTTTTTTTTTGCGCTCGTGCATTTGCGAGACGAGCTCGGACCCGCCCTGCCTGCCTGCCTGCCTGCCTTTCTGCCTGGCGCGCGCGGACAAAGGACCTGAAAAGCCACCAAACAGGTGCGGATGTGTTACAAAATCTCCTCATCTCTTTTTTTTTTTTTTTTTTTTGCAATACACATTTGCAGTGCGTGATCCTTTAAAAAGAAATCATCTTAAAATTCCTAATCCCGCGCGTGCACGAATCCCCCATGCAACCCACGAGTTCAATGCACCCCACCCTTTTTCTCTCTCCCTTTCTGTATCTCTCCATCTTCAACTTCTGCACACCGGCATCTAAATGCGCGCAAATGAGCACCTCATCAGCACCTTTTATTATGTGCAGTAATCATCTTAAAAATTCCTCCAGCATCCAAATGACATTTTTTGACATCCTGCAAGGATGCAAGAGAACTTATAATGCAGTGCATGCTATTTATTAAAACTGAATCCACTGAGGAATCAACCACTAGCCCCTGAAACATAGGTGAGAGCCTCCATTGCATCAAAAAAAAAAAGTTTAAAAAATTGAAAATCTAACTCTATCCATCTCTCATCAGAACAATGCATCACATCTGAGCATCAGTTCCATGAACATGAAGTCTCCAGGCATGCTCAGATGTTAATTACATTAGCAAGGCGTGTCAGTTGTTGGTTTGAGGCTAGCTGACAGCACAGGAGTCACTGTGATTAAGATTCTTCTTTTTAAAAAAAATCTCATATTTACATTGAAATAGAAATTAGAGACAATACAACGAATAAAAAACTAAAAAAAATTACCGGCTTTGTTCTTCTTATACAGCACAGCATGCTTGTAGTATCCTTCCTTTATTTGCCGCCTTCTTCCCTTCTTCCCTTTTTTGCACTTCTCTCACACTCCCTCGCTCGCTCACGCGCTCTCTCTTGCTCTCGCTCTCTCCCTCACACACTCTCTCTCTCTCTCTCTCTTTCTCTTGCACACACACACACACACACACTCGGGCTGTATCAACAGCTGAGGCGTCTGATGCTTTTAGTCATTACAGTCAGGCCCAAGCGCGCACACACACTACGGCTGGTCGCTCACTCTGAGGCAACAATGAGTGCAACCTCTAAAGCCCTCCTCTCTCTCTCTCTCTCTCTCTCTCTCTCTCTCTTTCACACCCATCCATCCTCCCTCCATCCTTCTGAACCCACCCATTGTGCAGGCGGTAACCCCACCCTTTCCTGGAGCTCCTATGAATGACTGAACATCTCCAATCTATCCAATTCCCACCTCTACGCTACACACACACACACACACACTACCCCCCCCTTCTTTCTTCACCCCCCCCCAAACTCCATGGCCTGGGCGGTGGCCCTGCAGGTCCTCGGCGTGACCCTTTTACAGGTTGTGTGATCACTAATATCAGGATGCGTGGTGTGTTTGCTGTCAATATTAACGCAATAGAAAGCCTCTCTGGTGCTTTTCCGAGTGCTGTTCACATGGTAACGGGGCCGACTCAACGGCCGTGCGAAAGCCCTGGGGTGTGGAAATGTGGCATCTCCTGCAATCACACACACACACACACACTGTTGGTTGTAGTGACCAGGATCTCCCTCCACCACCCCCTCTCAACAGCTGCCAATTTTGCAATTAAAGGTCCAGGAGTAAATCCTAGTGCACTGTGTGTGATATTTTATTGTGCACCTCATAGGGGTAAAGCCTCGGTTTCACACCTGCAAAAATATATTTCCATACAAACTACAGATCTGAATCCAAAATCAGCCCATACAGGATATATAGCATGCTTCAAACCCTTTTTAGTGCAGAGCGTACAGTGATAGTGCCCCATATGTCCACTATGGAGAGATTTGGGATTTAGCTCCATGTTCTTCCATTAGAGAAAAAAAATCACACACATTTCACGTGATTATGTGAAGAAGATGTGAAGGTGCATTTCAGCATGTTATACCCTGAAACGTGTGACGTCATGTGAACAGAATGGCCTCGCATTTGGAAGAGAAATGAATCATTGGGGGGGGAATCACATACGAACATAAAATCATACAGTACACAACTGAATCGTGCGAGACACGATTTTTCATCTTATGTGAAAAATTCAACCACGTGTCCTATGTGATAAAATGAACGGGAAATAAATCCATCATGTGAAACTAAAAACTCAGGCAATACATGTGAAAACGAAACACGTGGAGGTGAATGAATCATGTGAACAAGCACATGTGAAAATAAAAGAATCGTGTGAAAATCACGTGCAAACAAACAAATCATGGGAACAGTCAAATTTGGAAAAAAAAATCACACATGAAAATTAATAAAGTGTAAAAACCATGTGGAAATCAGTCAAAGAAACACATGAGGATATAAATTAATCATGTTGGGGGGGAAAAAATCACATGTAAAGTAAATGAATCCTGAGAAAAACAATATTGCGTCTGAAAAATAATTAAGTGTTAAAAGTCATGTGAAAAGAAATGAATCATGTAAAAACCACATGGCAATTAATCATGTGTAAGAATCACATGAAAATAAATCAGGAAAAAATATCGTATGTGAAAATAAAGGAATTGTGTAAAAAATCATGTGAAAATACATGAATCTTTTATTTAAAAAAACATGAAAATGAATCTTTTATTTTAAAAGTTATATGTGAAAATAAATAAATCTTTTATATAAAATAGCAAATATAAAAATAAATTATTTTATTTAAAAAAATTACAGATGAAAATAAATGAACCTTTTATAAAAATCACATGTGAAAATAGTGATCTTTTATTTTTTTAAAAATCACATGAAAAATAAATTAATCTTTTTTTTTTCAAAAAAAAAATCACACGTGATTTTTTTAAATGAGTCTTTTATTTTTAAAAAATCGTGAAAATAAATTAATCTTTTATTTTTTTAAAAATCACTATAAAAATATCAAAATAAAGGAATTGTGTGTAAAAAAAAAAAAGAATGATTCTTGAAATATCTTGTGGAAATAAAAGTATCGTGGAAAAAATCACGTGAGAATAAATCAATCATGTATAAATATTGCATGTGGAAATAAATGAATCATGTGGGGGGAAAAAATCAGATGGGGAAATAAATGAATCATGAAAAATGAATCGTGTCAATTTCACACGTGGAAGTCATGTGACGTTTCTGTGAAGGTTTATATAAGGGCACTACAAATAATGTAGAAGGTGTTATTTCCAATAAAATGTGTTTAGGGTGCAGGGAGCTGGTAATTAATCTCCCTGAATATGTAGTGCACTACATAGAGTGCAGAAGCTATTATTTTTTACCTGATGTACTTGATGTATATATTATAACTATAAGGAAAATGCCTATTTGTCACTATTTCATGCCGTACATGGAGCGTTGCATGGCCGACTCTATACTGTACGCAGTGCAATAATTATCCCATTAGTGAGGCATTTGTGGTTTATCACAAATACACTCCTCTCTATATACTAAGTGCTCTACATAGGGTATATGTTGGCCTCTATGCCTGACTTATCCAATAGAAAGCCGTCTGAGATTCCAGTTCTTACTCCCTATATAGGCTATAAAGTTTTTTTTTTAATGTTTAGTGTAATTTTGAATGTCTAGCAGTAAGTCAAGGCGACTGTGTTAAAATTTTAAAGCTGTTTCACAATCACACACACTATGTAGTGCACTGTATATCTGACAGGAAGTCATTTGGCGATTCAGCTTCATCCTCCCTACATCCTTTTTTTATGATTTAAAATAATGTCTTCGATCTCATATGTAGTGCTCAAATATGGCTCCCAGTTCAACATAAAGTGTAATGTCAGTGTAAGGTCAAGGAGTCATTATTTTATACCCTACCTAGTGCACTACATAGGGAGTAGTGATCCTAAAATCATCTCTGTTGGACATAGAGCGCACTACACAGAAGTCATTCTTCCGCTTTTATACCACAGCACTGTTAAATTCTGCATTTGGATTGGGTAGGATGTGGTGATGAATGTTCCACAACAGCAGCTCTGAGAGTAGTGCAGGTTTACATATCGTTTCTATAGTAACAGCTCATTCACAGGGACTCGTACAGCGGACGCTCTACAAGTCTTCTGTAAGGAGATGTTTATTTTACATGCATGGAAGGAGTCTCCAGTTTCAGAGGGAAAGCTGTAACTTTGTCTTATTAACTTCAAGAAAGAGAGAAAAGAGCTTGGCGAGGGAACGACTGTTTATTAAACATAACTATAAACTGAAAAAGTATGACGTGTCATTCTTTAATTAATAAAGAATCATTACTGGCAAGTTGCTGTAGTATAAGAGGAATAAAACACTGTTATAGGAGACCTGCTGTTATAGGGGAAAAAAAAAAAATCACTTCCAGTTGGAAACTGTATCTTCGCTTCATCTTGCCACCCCATCATTGATTATTTTCCTATTACTAGGATGTTTTAGTCCTTACATAGGCAATATAATCAGGTCCATAATGGAACATGAATCCTGTCCCTCACATGTGGGGAAAAAAGTTATAAAAAAAAAAAAAAAACATTAGCAAAGCTGAAAGAGGAAACTGGTGGTGTTGGGGCTACAGATAGATCATATCATTATCTTAACATCACTAAGACTGAATAGCGCATTACAACTCCTCATACAAGAGATTAATCCAATTAGAATCATGGTAATAGGTTTGTAATGAGAACAATCCCTGCCAGCGCTTTAAATATTATAATCGTTCCAGGTTCATTCTCTGCTAAAAGGCTTTATTAGAAGTCATTGTGTGGAGCCGTAAAACTTGCGATATGTTTCAATTATTCTCCTCTAACACAGACCTTCTCACTGAGGCTAAATTACAAACATAAAAAACCATGCAGGAAAAGGCCTCAGTGGGAATATGATTATTTTATAGCACCGCCTTGTGCTAATGTTACAGAAAACATTCATAGTATACTACATGTGTAACTAAATTGCTCTTTATTGGACATGTAGTGTACTACATACAGTAGGTTGTAAAAAAAAAAACAACTATTATTTCATAAGCAATGTAGTGCACTTAGAGAAAGACTAGAGAGATAGAGCCCAAATCACTCCCTAATGTACTATAAAGTGCACTAGTTAGGGTGTAGTATCTATTACTTTATAGCCTGTAAACATGGAGTCGAGAGCACTACCACTGAATTTGAAACCACACCCTGTTTACTATATAGTGCACTACACAGGCTGTAAAGTTAGGGTTTTTTTTTGTATAAGTGTACCACATACTAGTGCACTACATATAATACACTTATAGAAAATCTAGCGTGATAGAAAGTGCACTAGTTAGGGTGTAGTATCATTATTTTATAGCCTGTAGAGTTATACATGGAGTAGGGATCTGGATCCTAAAAAGCTCTTTATTGTACATATAGTGCACTATATAGGTTGTAAACACCATTATTTCATAGCCTAAGTAGTGCACATACAGGGTTTATACAGATATATCCCAAATCGCTCCCTACTGGACTGTAAAGTGCCCTAGATAGGGTGCAGTATCATTATTTTATAGCATGTACTATGTAGTAAACTGCATTATGTAGTAAACAGGGTCCTATAGTAGTGCTTTCTACTCCATGTATAAGTGATATAGTGCATACATGCTATAAAATAGTGGATTCTACACCCTAGTGCATGTTATAGTCAAATACAGAGTGGTTAGCTCTAATCCATGTATAAGTGCACTGCATAGATTTTGAAATAATAGTGTTTACAACCTACATAGGGCACTTTATAGTGCCCTATATGTCCAGGAAAGAGGATTTAGGATCCAGATCCCTACTCCATGCATGTACAAGTGAACACTATACAAGCTATAAAATAATCTATAATGGATTTTAAACCCTATCTAGTGCACTTTATAGCCCAAAAGGTAGTGGTTAGCTCTAATCCCTATATAAGCACATTGCATAAGTTATGAAATAATAGTGTTTACAACCTATATAGAGCACTCTGTAGTGCACTATATGTCCAGTAAAGAGGATTTCGGATCCAGATCCATACTCCATGTACAAGTGAACACTATAAAATAATCTATAATGGATTCTACACCCTTCTGCTCTTTATAGTCAATAGGGATGAACGTGTAGCCTAATTGTATAACAAATAAATAAATGAAATGTGCTCAACTCCAAACATTTTCTAAAATTTATACAGAATATAATATATAATATAGAAAAAAATGAGAAACTAGAAATGAGAGCATCGTAACTGTGCACTAGCATTTATAGTAGCTAGCTAACAGTGTGTTAGTTAGCTAACTGGCTACGTAGCAGTTTGACCGTCTGACACTTAGCTTCATGCTACAGATTAGAAAACTTACACAATTATATAATTACACGATTATCTGAAGGTTAGATTAGAAAGCTAACTAGCTTCTAACTAGCAAAATTAGTCCTGAAGTTTTTCACAGCTCCTTGGTTGACCATTGACACCATTTCATGTTGTTGTTTTTTTTAACTACTTTTTTTTAACCTCACACAGAGCATCTAGCAGCATCCAGAATGAGCTAGAGCGTTAGTAAAATGAATGCTAATCTGTGATGATTGTTTATGTATTGTTTATCTGACCCAGAAGTTTTTTTCTTAGAGACTGTGTGAGAATGAGCAAGGATTAGCAGACGACTGGAAAAAAACAGTTAGCATGAGCAAACAGGATTTAGCACATTATTTAAGATATCCAGTGTAACCTGTTTGTAGACAATCATTTCAGAAAAATAATTCTTGTGTGAAAGTATCGAATGTTTCAGGATGTGTATTTAAAAGAATTTTGGAATATCTGTGTTTGTTGGAGACCAGATTTCTGAGCATTTATGCTAAGGTAAATTGATTCAGTCACATTTCTCTGAGGCTGATCTGGGAGCAGCGTTTAGTTTTCATATATAAATATTTTGATCTCAGAGTACTGACCTGAGATCAGACAGCTAATCAAGTGCACTGAGTTGAAAAGTGAAATAGATTGAAATGTTCTCTGCGCTTGTGCTTTATAGCATGTGTAAATATAGGAAACCATAAAACACACTACACACTGGTGTGTGTGTGTGTGTGTGTGTGTGTTGGGGTGGGGGGTGGGGGGGTACTCTTTAAAATGTAAACTCTTTAAGTGCTCCATTGAGGCATAGGAGAGATTAGACGTCGACCAGCAGAAGGCTGTGGTTGTGTCTGTCAAAGCCTGTTAGCATCCACACACCCCAAACACACACACACACACACACAGGTCTTTCACCAAGGACAACATGACAGTGCTGTGTGTGTGTGTGTGTGTATCTGTGTATTAGATTCCCTTCCATGTGACAAGACACAGTCTTCTTGTGTTCAAAAGGTCACAAAGGATGTGTTCCAATCACACCTCCCGAGGCGTGTCCGATCTCCTCTTAGAATCAACACGCATTTTCTTTTTTCCTACGTGTTCAGACGTGAGAAATTGGAATCTAAAATTTATCGACTGAAGCAATAGACCTGTCTAGGCCTCATCTCTTTTATCTTCATTATAACCTCACTTGTTCTTTTTTTTTTTTGCTGCAAAGTGACCTAGGATTCAAGAAAATCACAGAATTGATTCAAGATAATTAAACAGAATTGTAGAAATGTAGACATCATCATTATGTACCTAAATCCTTAATTGCTCTTCACAGGACGTGTAGTGCACTATATAGGGATCTGGGTCTTTAATTTGGGCACATTAAAGACCTAGATCCTAAATTTACATGTGTAGTGCACTATATAGGGCTCTAGAGTGTAAATGTACACGTGTAGTGTGCTATAAAGGGATCTGAATCATAAGTTTGGACATGTAGTGCACTATATTGTGATCTGGATCCTAAATTTGGATGTGTAGTGCACCATATAGAATTATATAAAGCTATATAAAATTTAGGATCTAGATCCCTATATATATAGTGCACTACACTATATAGGGCTCTAGATCCCTATAGGTTTGGACATGTATTACACTGTATAAGTTCTAAAAAAAAAATCTATCACCATCTATACAGGGAGTAGGGAGTACTACTACAGGATCAGAGACCACACCGAATCCCAAACTGGATATATAGTGCACTAGATAGTGTGTTTAGAGGGAACATTTCATGGCCTATTTAGTGGACAGGGTATGAGATCCACTTATATAAGGGAATCTATAGTGTACTAGATAGGGTTTAGAATAATATAAACTCAAAAAAAAGCCAATGAAATTACATACAAATTTGGACGGAATTTTCCGGAATCTCTCTCGAGTCAATTGAGTCTTCAGGCTGTGGAAAAACCACCACACCTTCATGGGTCAATAATGGGTGCACGAGGTCATGAGGTCACTGTGCCAATATATCAGTCATGAATTAAACATGTGAAGGAGTCATTTATCCAGAGGACACATGTCCTCCAGGTACATAAAAAAGAAATAAACCCAAAATGTGCCTTGAGGGACACTGATCAAGAGAGCCTTAAAAAGAGTGCAAGGACAGACATGAACTCGTCGGGAGAAATGAATGTCTTTCTTAAATATGCGATAAATTATTTACCGTACCTCGGCTCTAATGAGAATGCCACCATGGCCGCTTGTGCTTAATGAATATTCATGATCACCTGGAAGCTGTCCAGTGTCTCAGGTAAACAAACGCCTGTCCTAGCACTGTTAAACAATAAAATGTCCACATGTCTCATGTATGATATTATTTAGGGTTCAAACTGATGCTATTTTCAAATACGTTGCAGTGAAATGACTCTTTAATTGCTGTTAGCGTGAATGCCGGTTATTGACGAATTGATTACGCTGCCTGGTTGATGTGTCCGACACAACGCAGCTGCTCATTCGCATATTAATACTTTTTTCTGTCCCTGTAGCAATGCCACTTCAAGGAGTAAGCACGTTAACACAAATCATGCTAACCTTTTTCTTCAGCTGATAAATAAAAGATATGATTTTTTAAAAACCATTAACAACCTGTCCAAGAAGGTGAAAAAAAAAACCCTGAATGGCTTGAAAGATTTAAGAAAACACAAAGGCACCCAGTGTCCCACCAACTAAACAGCTAAATGTCCAAAACACACTATACAATAAGTTAAATTTCCATTGTCCAAGAATGTGGAAAACAACTACCTATGTAAACTTCCAAAAATGTGGTAGCCCACTATCATACCTGGTAAATCTCCAATGGCTAACTAGCTAAATGTCCAGTCTCCAAAAAAGTGGAAAAATACTGTCCAACCAACTAAATGTCCAATGTCTGAGAAAATGAAAAACCAGTGGCTAAAACTAATGGTTAACTAACTAAAAAGTCCAATGGCTGTGAAAGTGGAAATCCAATAGTTAATTTGTTAAATGTCCAATGTACAAGAATGTGGGGGAAAAAAAACACTGTGCAAATAAACAGATAAATATCTGATTAAATAATTAACTAAATATCTAGCGTCCAATCAGTTGAATATAAAATGTCTGAGAAATACGAAAAGCTATGGCTAACAAGCTGTCCAATGTCATAAATCGGGAAAAATCAATCCAACCAGCTAAATGTCCAATGTTAGAGAAAATGGAAAATCAGTATCCAAACAGTTAAGTTTTAAATGTTCATAAAGGTGAAAAAACAAATATCATAAGTAGAAATCTAGTGGAAGCCCTCTGTCCAACCAGCTAAACTCCAATGTCCAAGAAAATGGGAACGCAATAGTTAACTAGCAAAACGTCCAATGTCCAAGAAAAAGGGGGAAAATAACAGCTAAATATATGTCTGAGAAAGATGTCAGAGAAAATGGAACCTCAGTGACTCACAAGCTAAATATGCAATGTCCAATAAATTGGGGAAAAAGACCTTTCCAACCAGCTAAATGTCCAACATCAGAGAAAATGGAATATCAGTGTTCAACCAATTAAATGACAAAGAAAGGGAAAAAAACAAATAGAAAAAAATGGAAAAATGGGGAAAAGATAGCTAAATGTGTAAGTCCACTGTCAAAACAGCTAAATGTCCAATGTTCAAGAAAATGGAAAAACAATAATTAACTAGCTAAATGTCCAATACCCATGAAAGTGATAAACAACCAATTAAACGTCCAAAAAAAGTGGAAGCATACTGTCCAACCTGCTAAACTCCAATGTCCAAGAAAATGGAAAATCACAAAGTAACTAAGTATCTAAAGGTCCAATGTCACTGAAAGTGGAAAAAACCTGACCCACTTCAGTTAAATATCCAATGTCAGAAAAAAAGAACAATAATGGCTAACTAGGTAAATGATCAACGTCCATGAAAATGTAAAATCCGTTGTCCGATCAGTTAAATATCTAATGTTTAAGAAAGGCAAAAAAGGTGTCTACTAGCTCATTATTCATTGTCCAAAAAAAAACAAAAACGGAAAACCATTGTCCAACCGGCTATATGTCCACTGTCAGAGGAAAACAAAAACCAGTAACTAACTAGCTACATGTCCATTGTCAGAGAAAATTAAACGTCCAAAAAAAAGTGGAAGCATACTGTCCAACCTGCTAAACTCCAATGTCCAAGAAAATGGAAAATCACAAAGTAACTAAGTATCTAAGTAACTAAGTGGTTAACTAGCTAAAAGTCCAACATTGTAAGGATTTGCACAAGTCACCTGGGATGAAAAGTAACGAATAGATAGGATTTGTGTGAGGGGGCGGAGTTAGTGCTGAACAGATCACATGGTCTTGCAGTTAGATCAGGTCCACAGATGAGACTCGTCACATCCGATGCTATAACGCTACAAGTGTCTCGCCTGCTGCCGTAAATAGACCCTGTTCTCAGCATGAAGCCTTGTAACGATGTTCTCAGCATGATCATGCAGATCTGGTGCTGCGTTTCAGCTGATTAACATCACACACACACACACACACACACACACACGATAAAGATACAATCTCCATTCAGATTTTAGTGTAAAAAAAACACACAAGATGAAGATACAATCCCCAATCAGGTCCATTCAAATTTTAGTGTAAAAAACATACTAACTACACAGAAAACACACACACACACACACACACACTAAATATGTATATGTGATATATATATATATGTAATATTTATAATATCGATGTGACAGAAGCAGGCTTGTGCTGATTCAACCCTTTCACAGACGTTAAGTGTGTGTGTGTGTGTGTGTGTGTTCTCCAAGCAGATGCCTCCAGCCTCCATCATTCACCCCTATAAGGAGCGGCTTCCTCCACGGCAACGGTTACTGCGGCAACCACAGCCTAAGACGGGCGGCATCCTCCTCCGATGACTCCGGCTAACTGTAAGCACTCCTCCCCCTCTCTTCATCCCTTTCTCTCTCTCTCTCTCTTTCTCACTTGTTCACAGGACCCCAACGGACGCCATCAAATCCTCGACGATGCTCTCTTCTCCATGGCAACAGGCCAGAGAACGAGAGAGAGAGAGAGAGAGAGATTTAACACTAATATGCAGTGCATATTAGTTATCACTCGTTATCATTACCATTAAAATTATTCGAGAAATGTAATGAAATACTTTTTTTGTGCGAATTCCTGGCATTTTTTCTATTTTGGCCAAAAATCGAAAGTGCCAGTTCTGACCATTTTGGGTGGCCAAAATTTCGCTGCATCCCGAAATTTTGTTTTATATATATATATATATATATATATATATATATATATATATATATATATATATATATATATA
>CM075016.1:2825877-2867769 GCA_037576675.1 Pangasius sanitwongsei | reverse complement strand
TTGGATGGGTTAAATGCAGAGCACAAATTCCGAGTATGGGTCACCATACTTGGCCACAGGTCACTTCACTTCACTTCTATAGGTGTATTTGTCTGTCTGTGGGCGTGTCTGTCGGTCAATCTTTTGGTCCACCTATCTTTATTTATCTTTAAATATCTACCTGTCTGTCTATGGGCCTGACTGTGGTTTGTCCAGTGGTCTATGGGTCTGTCTGTCTGTGACAGTCTATGGGTCTGTTCGTCTGTCTGTGGGTCTGTGTACTTGCCTGTATATCTGTATATCTTTTGCTCCATATATTTTCATATTTCTTCTGTCTGTCTGCCTGTCAGTTGGTCTATGGGTCTGTCTATCTGCCTGTCAATTCATCTATAGTTCGGTCTGTCTGCCTGTCAGCTGGTCTATGGATCTGTCTGTCTGTCAGCTAGTCTGTAGGTCTGTCTGTCTGCCTGTCAGCTGGTCTATGGGTCTGTATGTCTGCCTGTCAGTTGGTCTATGGGTCTGTGTGTCTGCCTGTCAGTTGGACTATGGGTCTGTGTGTCTGCCTGTCAGTTGGTCTATAGGTCTGTGTGTCTGTCTGCCTGCCTGTCAGCTGGTCTATGGGTCTGTCTGTCTGTCTGCCTGTCAGCTGGTCTGTGGATCTGTCTGCCTGTCAGCTGGTCTGTGGATCTGTCTGCGGATCTGTCTGTCTGCCTGTCAGTTGGTATATGGGTCTGTCTGCCTACCTGTCAGTTGGTCTATGGTTCAGTCTGTCTGTCTGCCTGCCTGTCAGTTGGTCTATGGGTCTGTCTGTCTGCCTGTCAGCTGGTCTATGGATCTGTCTGCCTGTCAGTTGGTCTATGGGTCTGTCTGTCTGCCAGCTGGTCTATGGGTGTGTCTGTCTGCTTGTCAGCTGGTCTATGGATCTGTCTGTCTGCCTGTCAGCTAGTCTGTGGATCTGTCTGTCTGCCTGTCAGTTGGTCTATGGGTCGGTCTGTCTGTCTGCCGGTCACTTTGTCTATGGGTCGGTCTGTCTGCCTCTCAGCTGGTCTATGGGTCTGTCTCTAGACTCCACAGTGGATTCTCTGTATAATGAAGGGTTCTTAGTTTCCTAAAAAGGTTTCAGTGGAACCTTGTCTGATAGAGAATCAGTCTGTTGCAGGACTGTACATAGAATCTTTGAGGGTTTCTCCACAGGGACAACAGAAGATCCCTTCTAGATTTTGTCTGTCTATATCTATCTCTCCATGATAAATCTATTTACACAATTTATCTGTCTTTTTTAATCAATGTTCGGTTTAGCAGTGGTCTCTGTAACTAAGTACTGTGTATCCATTTTCAGTCTTTCTGTTTGTCTGTGTAATATGATGTCTTTATGTCTGTGTATTATCCTTCTCTACTCATGGATCCATCACGTGTTGTTATTGACTTTTCCACACATTTGAATGTAAAGTGTTTGCTGGAGCGTCTCCTGTGTGTACTTATGTGTAATATGGAGATGGACAAGTGTGTGTGGGTGGGTGGGTGTGTGTGCGCGTCATGTTGGTGTGTGACTAATATGCCTAGAGGAACTCCAAATGTGTAGATAAAGTTACAACAAAAACAAAAGAAAGGATTTAGACTGTTTCCTATAAAATATGATCTAAGTGGCTGCAGAGAATCTTTAAACTAGCAAAATTTGGCATAAAACATCCTCACAAGCCGCTCATTAACTGCCATGTCTGCTGCTCACCCCCGAGCATGGGGCAGCGTGATTCTTACCCCAGTGGACGTCTATTAATGCTTGCTAGTAGCAGTTCCATTTTTTGACCACTAGGTGCAGTAATAACTCTGTAACGTTAATTGTGGCAGTGAGCACGCTGCTCTATCTAGAAAGATGGGCAAGTCAAAGGAGCATCGGTGTATATGTCAAATAGCAACTTTTTTTTTAGCAAATACCATACATTTTATAAGACTGTTCATCACTTACATGAGGTAATTAGCATTTCAGCAGAATTTACAAATGTATGGAGTTGTGAGTGAGGACCCTATAAAGATTAACAGCTGTTGAGCAGCCTGTCACTACATCCCTTTTCGCATGGTTAGGAGCACCGCTAATGAATCTGACTTTTGCGAGTTTGCAAAACTGCACCAATTAAACAGGATGAGAGCGGGTTCATCACGGTCACTTCTGTAAGCGGTGTGACTCAGCCCTACAACACCCTTCTCCTTGTTTTAATCTCTATGCGTTGTTCCGTCACTGGCATTCTGCAGTAATGACAGTACTACAGAAGAACATGAGTGAAAATGACCCAGCCGTTGCTCTGGTGACGGAAAGATCCTGGTGAAAAGGATCTCGAGGACGTCGAGTTTTCTTTCAGTCGTTTATTTTGCAGCCTTTCTGCCTGTGTGAAACCTTGATTAAACCTCTCACTGGGGACTTTCATGCATTTGTCTGAAATTCAAGGTTTCTCGGTGGGTGTCTTTTTCATAAGGCTCTGTCTTTGACCTTAAAGTATCTGAAATGGAAGATGAGAGGAAATCTGGGATCATTTGTCAGCACTTTTGCTTAATCGACTAGTTATCTAAGGTTCTAAGTGAAGTGAAGTGACGTGTGGCCAAGTATGGTGACCCATACTTGGCATTTGTGCTCTGCATTTAACCCATAGCACACACACAATAGTGAACACACACACACCGTGAACACCTTTTTTGCTGCAGCTCCCGGGAGCCCCCAGCAGTTGGGGGGTCGGTGCCTTGCTCAAGGGTCTCACCTCAGTCGTGGTACTGAGGGTGGAAGAGAGCGCTGGTCATTCACTCCCCCCACCTACAATCCCTGCCGGACCTGACTCAAACCCGCGACCTTCAGGTTCACCTTCGGGTTACAAGTCCGACTCTCCCAGAGACTCTCAGCCACGACTGCCCCAGTTAGCAAAACAACAAGTTAGCTAAGCTTAATTTAACAAATTAACTGACCTGAACTCTGAACCCAAGTAAGCACTCAACCACAACACAATGCACGGGCTAAATGCTGAAAGTGTAATCCATGACTTGGGTGTATGTGCAATAATCCACGACTTGCAATCCGTGCAATCCGTCATATACGCAATATTTGTCTTGTACGTGTTTTTATGTGCAATATTTGTTTGGGCTGTACTTTGCACTTGGTGGTGTTGTTTTTACTCTTGAACTTGCATTTATCGTTTATTTATCGTCATTTTGTGCTGAAGTACAGTATTTTTGTGATTTTTTTTCATGAGTGGAACTCCGGTGTGGGAAACACGACGACAGCCTTTTGCATATGTGGGGAAAAAAATGAATCGTGTAAGAAAATCATGTGTAAGAAAATCATATGTGAAAATAATAATGTGAAAAATGAACTGCGTGGGGGAAAAAAATAATAAAATAAATAAATAAATAAATCACGTGAATGATTTTGTGAACGTATCGTAAAAAAAAATAAATAAAAAAAATACAGGTACATGTACTAGATGCGAATAATCACCCATAAATTTTTTTTTAAAAAAAAACCACACGTGCCATACATGTGAACAATTTATATGATAATAAAAAAAGAATCATAAAATAATAAAAAGAAAAAAAATAAAAGTTAATTGTGCAGGAAAAAAAATTATATGCAAATATTAAAATAAATGAATCATAAAATTTTTTTTTATTTTTTTCAATGATAATCGATTTCGGAATCATTTCAGTCATCGCCTTGTAAACGGATCCAAATCGTCTGATCGTCACACCCCTAATAAACGCTTCACGTAAACTTCCAAGTTCGCGTATCTGCACACGCTCAGTATAAGCTGGGGTTCAGTGTTAGTGTCGAACTTTTTTAAAAAGCTCGCAAACACACCAGTGCGAACAAAATAAACATTTTGCTGTTTAAACCCTGTTTCTGTATTAGTGTGGACGAATCCTGGGTCAAATTTCTCCAGTAAAGAGGAAGTGTGGTGTTAAAAGGCATTTCATGTTCTCCTGTTTGAAAATGAGAAACTGTAAGCAGATACAATAATGGAGGGAAACGCGCGACACGGCGCTGTCCAGCTGTCCCGACCTGAACTTCCCGAACACCCTGCGACATCCACAGGAGACGGTGTGTGAAGACGTGAGCAACAGATCTCTCTCTTTAATAGCTGATATTCACACAGGAAATGGAGGTGGAGCCAGAAGAAAGCCCTGTATTTACAAATACACACTAAACACGGCATTTAGAAATCTCCGCCAAGTCATCGTCGGGTTTATTATTATTTTAGTCTGAATTTTATTCCAATTGCTACCTCAGTCTTGATCTTGCCTGTATGTATGAATGAATGAATGAACAAATCAATCAATGCATCAGAACACAACATTATGTTAACTTACTACATTTTTACAAACATGTGGCTGTCTACGAAGTGAATATTTTAATTAATTTATATTATTTTTTATGTTGAAACTGTTTGTTTTTTTTTTAAAGCAACTCTACTGTTTTGCTGGCAGTTGGTTAGTAAAGCTACATAACATGATGATGATACATATCGTGTACACTCCTGGGCAAAAAAAATAAAAAAAATAAATGGCCCAAGACCAAAATGGCAAATATATATAGTCAGTAAATAAGGTCAGAAAATGTCTTAAATCGTCATGATATTAATTTTTTTTTTCCATCATCCTGTCCTACTATTGATCATGCATAATGATGTTAAATTTTTGTTTAATAATGATGTTTAATATTATTATTATTATTATTATTATTATTATTATTATTATTATGCAACAGATAATAGTTACTTGGAATTAAAACTAATGAAATGTAGAAGATCTGATTTTACATAAATTATTTTAGAAAATTAAAAGTAAAAATCATTTACTGAATGATCATTCAGATTATTATTATTATTATTACTATTACTATTATTAAATATAAAGCACTTTCAGTTTTCAACAATGCATAAAGGCATTAATTAAATAATAATAATAATAATAATAATAATAATAAATGTCCAACAGATATGTCCACTTTGAATTAAACCTACGAGATCTTATTTTAAATGAAATGTTAATAAAAAAATAAATAAATATATATATAAAACCAGTTTAATTACCTTAATTTCCACTTCCTGCCTCGAGCCAAACGTCTATCTTTTGCTTTATGATCCCAAATACCTGTCTCCTCCCTGTCCAGGTGCACTAGGTGTAATATTAAACAATAGCCACTTCACGCTACACTCTGCACCCTACACAGTCACTATGGATCCATTTGGGCTCGAGCCTCGGCCACTTCCGCGTTAAAAATAAATAAACAAACAAACAAATAAACTTCGCGTATGCAAATAACATTTTATGACCGTTTAATAAACCATAAAACTTGTGTTTATCCACAGTGTAAACACACATTCTGCCATGAAACACTTGAGGCTCGTGATTTATTTATCAGTCACCTGAAAAAACGCCATTTTGCGAACGCCACCAAAAGCAGCTCGCGCTCGCGCTTTCTCTCTCTCTCTGTCTCTGTCTCTCTCTCTCTTTCAAATAACACTTTAAGAAACACTTACCGAGGCTGACAAATAAAACAAAACACATTCCACTTCCAGAAGGAGTCATCTGCCGTCGTATTAAATCCATTTTCGTAATAAAGTTAAGTTTGAAGTTAAGGTTTGAGGGGAGTTTTGGGTTAAAGTTTCGGATCGTCCATTTTTGGCCAAAATATGCTGCGTGCTGCGCATGCGCAGAGCTTTCTACCTGTTCAACAGGTGTTTCAGACGAGACCAGGCACGAGTACTGAGAAAGGAACAATGACACGTCACGTGATGGATGCCGATCATAATAATAATCATAATAATAATTTATTAAAAACAATAAAATAATAATAATAATAATTATTATTATTATTATTATTCAGTCATTCATCTACAATAACCATTTAATCCTGGTCAGTGTGGCGGTGGATCTGGAGCCTATCCCTGGAAAACTGGGCATGAATACACCTGGAATGGGATGCCAGTCCATCACAGGGCACCACACACACACACACACACACGCTCACACGCTCTCGCTCACCTAAGGGCAAAAGTAGACTCTCCAATCAGACTAATCACATGTTTTTGAGAGGTGCAAGTAAATCAGAGAAGCACTTATTAGTGTTAAAAATGTAAATTGATTTAAAAAAAAAAAAAGATAAAAAATAATTAGATATGCATGTAATAATAATTATAATCCAGGCTACTCAGGTTAATGAGATTCCTTCCTCTACTATATTTGCCACAGGTGGGATAATAAACACCTTAAAAGATTATATAGACTTTCTGATAACTTTTGCTCTTTTTTTTTATTTTTGTCAGTTCAGGTCCATGTCAGACATATTCCGACGACGCACTGAAATCATGTAGCAGGCTGTAGGACAGAAGCGAGAGGAGCCATTATGCTTTGAAATCGTACGCATTTTCTATGAAGATTTTTGCTTCCTTTTATTCCTCTCTCAAAAGGGATCTTTGTTCGGGTGTGTGGTGTCGTGTTCGTTTTTCCTCCATCTCCCCTCTTTCTCTCCTTTCTTCCCTCCATCCTCTCTTTTTCCCATGAGAACAGACGATCACCCAAAGTCATCCGCGTTGCCATGCCAACGGAGAGCACGATCAACAGATTCCGGTTACAGAGAGAGAACCGCAAAGAGAGGGAGAAGCGGAGAGGGAAGAAGAAGGGAGGGATCACAATGTTCTCTTTTCTTCAAAAAAGGTCTCTTAAAACCTTGTCTATATATATATATATATATATATATATATATGCATCCATTCTGTCAAGTTATAAGGAAACAACTTGTTTCAGTAGATAGATAGATAGATAGATAGATAGATAGATAGATAGATAGATAGATATAGGGTAGATTAACAAGGTATCAGTGTGTAATAAGTAAGGAATAATACACTCAGCGTCCTGCTCTTATAGGAAAATAATTAGCAATTGGATCGTGTGATGAAGTTACCGTTACCTCGTTACCGTTACCTTACTGTTGATTATTTTCCAAAAACAGCACATCCCAAAGTGTATTATTGCTCTTATACCAGAGCAATTTACCAACAATTTGAATTACTAATTCATAAATGAAAATAACGCCATTTTTATCCATTTATAGTTACATGTAATGTTGTGGAACATCCGCAAATAAAGTTAGTTCCTATTCTCGCTTACATTATAGCAGCTATAAACAGTATAAAACACCTCTCGTTTTTCTCTCTCTTAAAGTTGATACGACAAAAAAAAACACGCAGGATGTTGCGTAACCGGGAAACCGCAAAGTGTAAACTTCTCTGTCTTGTAGATGTTGGAAAAGATGTTACAGAAAACATCACCATATCAATGACTATACATTTTTTAAATTCGTTTATGTGGACCATTTGCCATACAAGTCCCTGTGAATGAGCTGTTACTATAGAAACAATAGTTTTCTAATAGAGCATTAATATAAACCTGTGATTTGCTGGAATTAATCAACTCCTTCTGATTAATCACGATCACTAGTGCTATAAGTGTTACACAGCATTTAAAAACCCCACGAACACTGCCGGAACTGATACACAAATACTACACATACTCTAGCTGTGAATACTTTTTAAATGACCTAATGCTAATTAGATAAATTGCACCTTTTTTTTTTGCACTCATTTTTGGTGAGAATTGTAAAATCAAAAAAAAATAATTTGTATATGGGAGTAAAAGTGTGTGTGTGTGTGTGTGCGTATGTTCACGTGTGTGTGCATGTGAGAGGGCTGAGTACACGCACACTTAGACAGGTAGCTTCACATCCTGTTATTGATCAACTAAGTGGGTAACAAAACACACAGATGTGAGTAGACTCTGATCAGTGCACACACATACACACTTCTATATATAAATAATACTTTTCTATACTATAAATATTAATATCACTATTATACTGCATTACACTCTGATTATACTAGAGTATGCCATGTTTATATTACACTACACTATGATTATACTACACTACACTCTGATATTACTATGAAATAGTAACAATAAAATACTACAATATACTGTATTATGCAAAGTGTAGTGTAGTCAAACCATAGTGTGCTGTAGGGAAGCCAGTGAAGTGTAGTATAAAAATAGTGTAGAATAATATCAGTGTAGCAGAGTAGAATAATACTGCAATGTAGTACAATCATAGCGTATCATTATACACTCTGATTACTATACTGATATTATACTACACTACTATTATACTTCACTACACTATGGTTTTACTATGATACACTCTGATTACACTACATCTCACTATTCTTCTACTCTGCTACATTGATATTATCCTGCACTACTGTTGTACTTCACTACACTATGGTTTCACTACACTACACTGTGCAGTCACTGTGGACTACACTGTACTAATGTACCCTGTGGTTTTACTATGCTACACTATGGTTTTGTAATGTTACACTATGATTTTACTACACTACAACAGTGTATTCCTATGCTACATGACAGAACCCAACAAGGGCAGGATGGGAATCTTAGACCCCTAGGCAGAATGTCCACAGCTTGAGGAAGAACTGGAGGAACCATGACATTAGCAGGTTGCAAAGCCACAATGTAAATACAGTATTAACTGAATACACACCTCAGAGTTGGGTACCAGGATTTCCTCCCTACAAGTAGATCAATGGAAGGAGTCACGCTGACAGCGTCCTTGGCACAGGCAGGAGGCAGAGTGATAAACTGTAATATTACTAAACTGTGTTTCATTTCTTGAGCACAAGCTACACTGGATCTAGCCAGTGACGTCTATTTGATAACCACCGACTTGCATAAAAAATGACAAGTTGGTGAATTTAAACTTGTTGCTAATTAGACCACTTATAATGTTGGATGGTACATAGTACTTTCATTTACAGTGAGGGATGGCAGAACATATTGTTGTCTTAATCACCAAGTACTGGTTTCAAAGGATGTTTTTTGATGTTGTCGCTGTCTTCCAGCCAGACGATCGGTTGAACTGCGCTACCCCTGGACCCCTCTACAGTTCATCTGACCACACATGAGGTCATGATCTGAAGGTTCTGATTTTGAACTTTTGGCTTGCCTATACCACATCCCACTCTGTGATATCCCCCAGCCAACTGTTCACATGTCTGTACACAGAGTAGCAAAAAAGTTAATCAAAATACAATTAGGCATCATTACTCTTCCATTACCGCAAGTTCTGGCACAATTAGACGTTGGATTTGCTCAGCTGGCGTCAGGCACTGAGGCTTTTGCAGAAAGCAGCTGGCAATTTTGATGCCTGCCAAAGAATTGAACCACCAGCCGAGGTTTTTTATTTACTTCACATCCAAGCCGTGTTGTTCAAGATCCAAAGCAAGTTTTTGGATGTATTTGTGGGCTACCTGGGATCTGTCAACAAATTGTGTGCGCTTAAGGATAGTCCCATTTTCATCCAAAAGTTGTACCCACATTGGGGATTTTACCTATATGGAGACCGAGGCTATCCTGACTTCTCATCACCCTTCAAATAACCCTTGATAACACTGTATGAGGAACCAGGTCTTCAACCATCTCTGTGCCAAAGCATCATATTTCACCATTCATTTTTCTGCAAGAATACCCTTAGCCTTTTTTCCCCCAATTTTCTCCCTAATTTAGTCTTGGCCAATTTCCACCCACCAGTCAGCTCTCCCCATACTCATACGACAGCTACCAACCAGGGAGGGGGAAAGCTATCGTGTACTTCATCCTAGACATGTGAAATCAGCCAACTGCATCTTTTCTAACTGCTGCTCATGCAGACAGGGCAACATAACACACTCGGAAGAAAGCGCTTTCCATCCCCTTCTGCGTGCATGAGCTCAAAGGTGCCCACAATTGGCTACTGTCACTGTGATTGACAGCTGAGAGACAGTATGCTATCTCTCCCACCCAGAGAGCATGGCTAGTTTTGCTCTCTACTTTGCCCTTGATAGCCCATCCCCAACTAAAGACTCCTGGTTAGAAGGTTTGTTGAATAGTAGGTAGAAGACGACGAGGTGGTGGGTGAGAAAACTTCATCAACTAGGAAGAAGGTGAAGTTTAAAGAGTGTGGTCGTTCTCCAAAATTTAAGTTATTTCATAACTCCATATAGGCAAAGGCAAAATGGTGCTCCATATTTAAAACCCTTGAAGCTGGCCACCTACAGTATGTCACTGCATGCTGTGTGTTTTCATACAACATCTGTTTGACCATTGGGGGCATGGATCCAGAAGATGGTGCAAAAGGCTGGCATGGGACAACTCAACTTGGAATTTCTGCATGTTCTCAGCCATTCTTATAAAGCAGTTTTCAAGTTTTTTGACAAATCTTTTTAATATTTTCCAAGAATATTCTCTGTATCCTCTTGCCTCTTATCCTCTCGTCTGCTCGGTCAGCTTCCCACTGGAGAAACTCCAAAATAGAGTTCCGCTTTCGCCTCTTGGCAGGTAGTGCTGGTCACCTGTCTGGTCGCTTCCTACTGGGACAAAATCTGGAAAGACAACTGAGGAAATCAGAGCAGGTTCCCAATATGGAAAGCCAGATAGATGGGACTCCAGCCAAGCCCCCTGTCCATGTTGGAGAACCACTTCCAAGTTGAAACAATGGTCTTTCGATTCATTCCTTGAGGTGAATGATAGCTTCTTCTGATCCTGTTTTTTTTTTTCAATCTGTTAATCATTAAGAGTCAAGGAGCTACATGAAAGTTCTTTGGCTATGTTAAAGTCGATGCAAAGTCAATAATTTCCCTTTGCTTCTTTAGAGGGACTTATTGTTCCCTAGTGTCCCATTTCTTTCAGAACTGCCCTAGAAAACACAGGGTATTTCATTTAAAGGACGTATTACAAGACTTAATATAAAAAAAATTGTCCTATAGAAAACATCCCTAGTGGTTCCATGTGTTTTGAGCATATGGATGATATGTGAATAGATATTATCTACAAGCATAAATGAACCCATGAAGAACAGATTGAAATCCAGTCACACAAACCACATTAAGAAATTTTCCGAGATGGATTCTTTCTTACCAGATGCTACACAAGTGTTAATGTATTTCTCTCTCAAAGAACATACAGTATATTACAACAACAAATCTGTTCCAGATTCTTCGAAAACCGAGCTGTATAACAGGACAGATCTAGGCCATATGACCTGATCACTTACAACGGGAGACTTAGACTAAAATAAAACCGATCCCAGTCGAGCTGTGTTTGTCCTTCCTGAGAAAAAAAATCTGCCACATCAACATCTTCATCAGTCCCATGGAGAGAAAAATCCTTACTGGCTTCTGTTTAAATATTATAATTAATTGAAATTATACAGCATTTAACATAGGTGGACATCTTTTCAGAATCTGGAACACTCAGGTGTGTGGAAACACTGACGAATCTGAACAGAATAAAGTCCAATTGCTAGCACAGCATGGAGTCACTTTCACTATATACTCTGTATATTATAAATTATGAATTTTATTGGAAAAAAGTCATGTCAACAGGGAAAGTATCAGGGTGTTACTAGGCAACCGCCATATATCGGCATATAAACAGAAAAGATGCTACCAAAGGAAACAAAGGAAATCATTACTGTGAGTAAAAAAATCTGAAGTATTAGAGTTTATGTTTGTAACGTTTTTTTATTTAATTAACAACACATTTTTTTTGTGTTTTTCAATGATACCATGCTGTTTCTTTGGGTTGTTTTTTTAAATATAAATATAAAAAATTTAATTCTGATGCTCCACATGCATGATGTCATTGTCTTAAATGGATGATGATGTCATGCGTGTGGGCAAGCGCCGCTCCTCTGACTCACACTTTTTATAAATGAGGAAAACGGTGTTCATTATAGGTATATAATACACAATCAATCTCTTTTTCCTCTTTAGTTCACTGGCCAAGTGGTGTGATTTGAACTGATTCAAACCTGATTCACAATTCTCTGATTTTCTGCTACAGTGAACTGAAGCCAACCCGAGAAGTGATTCTTCAAATCCCTTGCTTATTCAAAGGTGCGAGTCTGATCTGAATGAAACTTTACTCACAAGTCTTTGATTCTCGGGTTCACTTGAATCAAATGGAGAATGAAACCCGATTCGTGATTCTCTGGTTATCTGATTCTCTGAGCCATTGTTCTGTAGAGCTACTCTGAACTGAGTCTATCCTGACAATTGATTCTTCAAATCTTTTGTTCACCATTCACTGGTGCAAATCTGAACTGAATGAAACCTGACTCATGATTCTCTCATTATGTGGTTCTCTGGTTCACTGTTAGAACTGGATCTATCTTGACAATTGATTCTTCAAATCTCTTGTTCATGGTTCAGTGGTCCAAGTCTGAATTGAATGAAACTTGATTCACGATTCTCCCCTTACCTGATTCTCTGAGTGACTGTTCAGTAGAGCTACTCTGAACTGAATCTAAACCAAAAAGTGATTCTTCAGGTCTGTTCTTTGCTGTCCAGGGGTGTGAGTCTGAATCTTTGAATCAAATCAAACCACTTGCAGTTCATCAAATATGTGGTTCACTTGAATCAAATTCTGAACTGAATCAAACCAGTTTGTGATTCCCTGCTTAATCCTACTCGACACATGATTCCTTCATCTCCTGCATTATATTTCAGTTGTGTGAAACAGAACTGAATCAAACCAAATTGTGACTCTTAGAGTCCTTAGTTCAGTATTCATTGGTGCAAGTCTATAGAATGAGCCTGGAATCTTCAATTTTATGATTTTTTTTTTTAACTAAAAAAGTTTTGTTTAGCAAAACAAAACCAAAGAACTTTGCCTCTTTAATTTTAATTCTGTCTCTTTTTTTAACTACACTGTCACACACAATGGTTCTACCTATATTCTTAGCAATTAAGCTAGATTTTGAATCGTGAATATGCTCTGTGAAATGATTATGACAAAAATATTTTTCTTTCCTAGCTCGTCATATTGATAAAATAACATTCTCAATGATTGATCACACTAGACATTATAGCTGTCCAGTATTTTTGGATGCAGGTCTGAGCTATGAATCAAATTTATCCAAAACCCACATCTGTGTTTAAACCATTTTTCCTGACTTCTCATTTCTTTGTCTGATAAATTGTAGCTTCAAGTCTTCACACAAGGCCAAAACACAAGTCAGCAAAACCTTCAACAAAATTAAAAAGATATATATCAATTTCAATGCTGCGAGGTGCCTATTCGGGCACGGAGCTGAAAAACAAATCATGCTGACTAATGGCAGCGCAGATGCACACTCAGCACTCTCGTGTGCGCGCGGATACAGTGTTTCTCAATTAAAGGACCTACACTTTTATTAAGAAAATATATAAAAAATTATTTAGCACATGTAAAATTTGTAGGAGTTCAAAAAGAAGTGAGAGGTTTTACTGGATTTCATATGAAGTGTGCAAAATCTGACACATCTAGTGTTGCTGCCTCACAGCTCCAGGGTCCTTGGGTTTCCTCCGGGTTCTCCAGTTTCCTCCCACAAATCTAAACCACTGGCTTGAATGATTCCTCGGCATGTGTGGCGCGATGTTTCTTCAGTTCCCCCCTCACGACTTTAGTTCCTACCTGCAATTCGTTCCCATTTACTGTTTAACGCACAAAAATGGAAGAAAATGATTTTACTTATATCCGTCATTTCTTCTTATCCTGTCACATACAATGTCATATTAAATGTGTATTTACGAAGAAAACTAAAGCTAGGAACGAAAGTAGAAGAGATCGTTGGTGTCTCCGGTGAGTGTGTGTAACTAGTAGAGTTAGCTTGCTTTGCTAATCTGCCAACGAAGCTAGTATGAAAGAAGTAAATCAAACAACCATTATTTCATTTGCTAACTAGTTAGCTTTAGAAATAATGAAATAAACTACAAGTGACACAAGCGACTTGTCATTGCTAGCATGAATGTAGGATAACCAGTGAAACTTGCGGAACATTAAATGACCAGATTTTGGTAATTTAATATGGAATAGAAACTCTTTTTTTGCCGTGGCTTAGCCTTTTAGCTGAGAATTTATAAACACAATTAAAATTACATCCACTTTTTAAAAAAAAAAAAAAGTATATTTAGACGAGTAAATATTGTAAACTTTGTTTTTTAGAGATGATGACAATTAACACTGTGTTAATGCTACAGTGTATGCTACAGTATGAGCAAAATATTTGGTGGCTCATACATTTGGACCTAAATGAACAGATGAAAACATGACACAGAAATGAGGCAGTGTATCATTTACACAAAATCACAAAAAAAATGAAATGAACAAATCTGAAGTAAAGACAAAGTAATAGCTTTGTTTTTCTGGTCTAAGCAGAATGAAGGGGAAAAAAACATCCTCTTGATTTTTCTTGCCAAAAAGAAGTTATTAAAAAACAGCATGATGTCCAGAAGAGAGGCTGTCAGGGCTGGAATTGTGCAGCGGTGATTTTGCAGAGTAGATAGACTTAAACAAAAGGTTATAAAATGTGAAAACAAATAGGATATATAGCTAATAGAGTATACACGTAATATAAGGCATGTACATTTTGTTAAAGTCATCACTATCAGACAAACTGTCACATTCCTCCCATCTCCATTTCAACAATCATGACAGTGAACAGGCTAACCCACAAACTAGCATTATACTAAACAGGGTAACCCACAAACTAGCATTATAGTAAACAGGCTAACCCACAAACTAGCATTATAGTAAACAGACTAATCCACAAACTAGCTTTATAGTAAACAGGCTAACCCACAACCTAGCATTACAGTAAAGAGTCTAACCCACAAACTAGCATTACAGTAAACAGGTTAAACCAAAAACTAGCATTATAGTAAACAGACTAACCCACAAACTAGTATTACAGTAAACAGGTTAAACCACAAACTAGCATTAAAGTAAACAGGTTAAACCACAAACTAGCATTACAGTAAACAGGTTAAACCACAATATAGCATTATCGTAAACAGAATAAACCACAAACTAGCATTTCAGGAAAGAGACTAATACAGAAACTAGCATTATAATAAACAGACTAAACCACAAACTAGCATTACAGTAAACAGGCTAACCCACAAACTAGCATTATACTAAAGTGGTTAAACCACAAACTAGCATTACAGAAAACAGGCTAACCCACAAACTAGCATTACAGTAAACAGGCTAACCCACAAACTAGCATTATAGTAAACAGGATAACACAGAAACTAGGATTATATTAACAGACTAACCTACAAACTAGCATTACAGTCAACAGGCTAACCCACAAAGTAGCAATATAGTAGACAGGTTAAACCACAAACTAGCATTATAGTAAACAGGTTAACCCACTAACTAGCATTATAGTAGACAGAGTAAACCACAAA
Organism: Pangasius sanitwongsei; assembly: GCA_037576675.1. Taxonomy (NCBI): domain Eukaryota; kingdom Metazoa; phylum Chordata; class Actinopteri; order Siluriformes; family Pangasiidae; genus Pangasius; species Pangasius sanitwongsei. The sequence goes on along the minus strand of CM075016.1, from coordinate 2,852,467 downwards.
CTAAATATATTTGCATTACTGCAAACATTGGGCCTCATTTTTTATTCATCTGGCTATGAATGAATCTGTTCGTAAATCATTCACAGGAGCATTTACACAAGAAATGTGGTGTTCATGAAAATCCAATTAGTTTGAAAAAAAAAGCTTGTGTCCTCCGTTTTGGAGCAGTAAGCGATTCCAAAACAAATCCATAAATTAAGGCAAAAGTAATGGCACTCTATAAAAGGAGGAAGAGTTAGTGTAGTGGCTGAGCTGCATTACTGGAAGATTTAGAGCATGCTTAGGAGGTGATCTTTCACCATTTAATCATCATCATTTTGTCATTTTCAGCTCTCTGAGAGCTTTGCCATTTATGGAGTTTTGTGGGCGTGGCTAAATGTAAATCAGCTCTGCCCGTGAACGTACTTTAATTACTGCAGATTGGCATTTACCGACATGTGAGTGTGAGTACAAAGAAATTCAGCACAACTTTTTAGTTCAGTTAGACCACAAAGATATTTACACACAACTTTACTAAAAGGTTAATGAATGAGGCTCAATAATAGGGAGTTTTTCCCATCCTTCTGAATTTTATGCACATGGTGTGAAAGTAGCACGACTTACTAACTAGCATTAAAGTAAACAGGCTAACCCTTGAATTAGTATTTTAGTAAACAGGATAAACTTCACATTAGCAATAAGTTAATGTAGTTAATAAGTTAATAAATTACCACTTTGCGACTAGGAAAAACCTTTACATGAACCTTCAACTGGGAATTCTGATCCTATTAGCTGATACTATTAGTTGTTTAAAGGAAAAAAGTAACATTCAAAAACACATCATTTGGTTTAAATGTGTTTAATTTGTGTTACATCATTCCAGTTCCTGATTTGTACATGAAAGCTGCTGCAATGTTACTTTATTCTGCTAGCTAGAAATAAAATTTGCTAAAGAGTGTGCTAATAGGATTGTAAGGAAATCAAGAGTGTACATTGTTCTTGCTGTGACAGTAAACAAAAAAAAGTGGTTCATATGCCTTTTCTTTGCTGTCAAGGTCAAATCTTTTCTAGTTGAACTGACTTTCGAGTCCATAATATTGCATTGGAAACAGTATTGGAAGGCACACACTCTCCCTCTCTCTCTCTCTCTCTCTCTCTCTCACACACACACACACACACCATGTAACAAAATCAATACCACACATACAGTACATTCAAGCCAGAAGAGGAAGTGTTGTGCTAGAGAGGAAGTGCAGATTTGCTTAAAACATGCTTTTCTCTCCATCACATTGTCCTTTATTTTCGTTCCTCCACCTTATTTGTCGCTCCGTCTCTCACCACACTACGAGGTCTTTTCGTTCTCGACGGAGCCTTTCTTGCTCCATCCTCTTCATTTTTCGACACCTGCGTACGAACACGCCAATGGCCAGGACGACGATCGCCAGCAGCACGGCGCCCCCGATGGCCACAGCAAGAATAACGATCTCAGAGAAAGGAGCTGGAAAAGAAAGGGGAGATGTTTACGGGTACCAGTTCTGCTTTATTATTTGAGAACTTCTCCTCAACACGATGACGATGACCATCTCACCTGAAGCGACGACCCGTAGTTGAATTTCTCCAACGTTCCCATGGACGTCAGGCGGGTTCTTCACCTGGCAGCTGAACGTCCCATTGTAGCTGAACGTCACATCCCGAACCAGGATGGAGGCGTCACTTGATGAAACATCTCCCACAAACACCACCTTCTTCTTGAAGCGACCCTCGCTCGGAGGAAACGGCTTCTCGTGGAAGTAAAACACCTTCGGGAAGGGCACAGAGTAGAAATATGAGCAAGAGGCGGCCATTTTTAAAAAAAATTTAATACCATACAGATGGACTTTTTCTCTAAGGCTGTATGATATGATGATATCAACATGATGATATATTGTTTAACAATAAAATTTTATTGATATTGTTAGTATTTCTTACAACAATTACAAACTGATTGGAATTATCAGATTCACCTTTTTATTCTTAATTTTTTCAATAACAAAAATATTAAAAGATTATCAAATTTTCTACATTTCTCCCTCCATTTCAGTGTTAAATAACTGTTGTAGGTGTTAAATAAAAAGGCTCATCAAACTTTTAAATACTTACAAGCTGTTTGGAATTAGATTGATATTAAACCATTGAGACAGAATTTTTTTAAATTATAAAATGTTACAACTTTCTTTTTTAATTGTTGATAAATAAAATCATTGAACATTTGAATCATTATATATTTGACCGGAATTAGCTGGATTTGATGTTAAAGTTTTCTACTAAATCTTTACAATTGTAAATTATTTGCAGATTTTTGTATTCTCCATTTGTGTAATTTATTTTTAACTTATTTTTAATTATGTAATTTAATTATATAATTTATTTTTATGTATTAATCAAACACTACTGTTTTTGCTAGCAGTATATGTCATGATAAATATAGTGTATCATAGAAATGTCATCCTCACAACACTCACACACACACACACACACAGGAAATATGAGTCAGGTGTACAGTTGAGCGAAAAAATGAAACCCGATTACAACATGACCTAAATATCACTGCAACTGAGCCTCAGTCAGCAATTCTGTTCAACAGCTCAACGGTTTACGTCTCTGCTGACATGCTCTAGTTAATTTACTTAAATGCGCCTCATTAAACACCCAAGGACTTAAAAGGAGTCAAAATGTGTTTGTTAAGCTGTATTTAATGCATAGAAAGCTCAAATGAATCAGGAAAGCTCAATGTGAATGAGGAACACGGCACTCACGCGACTTAAAACGGAAAATATTAACCTCTCATGAGCAAAATGTAAAGACATTTCATTTCTTCATTGCACAAATCTTTCCACTCAATTGTATATACTAGGGTGCCAAAAGTAATGAAAAATGAGTTAATGCATTTATTCCTTAATTTTACTGTAACCTTAAGTTTTGGAAAATTATTATGCATTATTAAAAAATCGTATTTTATGACGTATATTAACGTTAGAACTTCAGAATAATGTTGCAAAACATTATGAAGCTTACTGTATATGTGATAAGTAAGGAATCAAACACGCTGTGTTGTGCTGTTGTAGGAAATTAATCAACAACAGTGCTGGTGTGATGAAGCGGATTCAGGGTTAGCGCCCTGAAGTTGATTATTTTCCTATAACATCGTGTCCCCGGGTGTTTTATTGCTCTTATACTACAGCAATATGCCAAGGATTGCACGTTTTTATTAATTAAAGAACGTTATACTTTTTATCCATTTACATTTACATTTAATTTTCACAAAACTAGTTAGTTCATGTTCTCACTTATGCAGTAGCAGCTATAAACAGTCGTTTCCTCACCAGCCTCTTTTTTTTTTCTCACTTGAAGTGATTAAGACAAAAAAAAAAACCAGCTTGTCACACCAAAAAAAAAAAAAATTTGTAAACTCCTGTATCCTGAAGGTGTCGGAAAACTTCTTCAAAAGTTAAAGCTTTACCTCTGACTGACACTGGAGACTCCTTCCATAAACGCTAAATAAGCATCTCATTATCAACAATGTAATGTAGTCGCTATAGAAACGATAACATATTAGAACGAGCGCATTAATATAAACCTGTGATTTGCAGTTGCACTACAGTCAAAGCTGCTGTTAAAGAAAACTGATCAGCACCTTCTGACCAATCAGAATCCAGAATTCAGCAACGGAATAATGCTTAGAGCGTTGATTGCAAAAGTTTGTACACCCATAGGACAAATTTGAGGCTCCATCATGTAATTTATTACAAGACTTTGATTGTGTTAGGTTTCATTATAACAAGATTTTTTTTTTTTTTTCAAATGATTTTGCTTCATGCATCGTTTCATTTTAGTTTTATCTTCTTGGAATTCTTTTTTATGGTATATTTTCCTTTTTCCATCTAGAAACATCTCTTTATCTGTGTGCCTATGGTGCACCCACACCCTAGTGCTCTAACACACTTGCATGTCGAATAATATAATATAATCAGATAATCAGATAATGTCTTTCCAGTTATTCTAAAGCTCCACGCCTTTAACACACGCACACCACACACACACACACAGGTTTGCAGTTCATGATCTGCTGATCAAAGGAGGTTGGACTCGCTCTTGGGCGCTGCCTCTAACTCGTCCGAGCTTTAGGAGCCCTCTGGTGGCTGCAGAAGGTGTAACACCTACATACCTAGAGATGTAACTGACATGTTGATGGAGAATACATGGACACACATATTGCACACACACTGATATCCACTAGTACACATCACATAGGTGAACAGTGTGACCTACAGTCTCCTCATTGCCAGGGCGGAGCGGCCTGAAGCTCCAGGAGATGGTGAGAGCCGAGCGTTTGATCGGGTGCGAGCTCTGGAACGTGCACTTCAACCGGACGTCCGTGCCGTTGACCACCTGCACGCGACCCGACGTGTACACTTGCATCGCAGCCACGCCGTGCCATCCTGCAACACATGGTAATGTTAGCTGAGCTAAAAAAGTGAATCCAGGGCAATCAGCAACAAATACTAGACAGCGATGTACAGTGATTCAGGATACATGAGACAAAAAATGAATGTGAGTGCAATAAGGCAAATTTGAACACAGTATCAACAATAATAATAACAAAGAAAAAGACCCTGGAAAGATGGCACCATGTGGTTTGTATTTGCATACCGTAACATGATTGGCTCTTATATTTTATGATGCCGTAGCACCTTACTGTCACAAACGTAATAACATTTGTATAATTTAGTCACACAACTGAAAGCGTTTGCCCTAGATCGCGAGTTCGAATCCCGACAGTGCCACAGCCATCCGTAGCTTTAAGTCATGAGAGCAAAATTGGCCGTGCTCTCTGGGTAGGAGGGGCATACTCTCTCTCACCTGTCAATCACAGAAACACTAGGCAATCACAGGCATCAATGAGCTCATGTATGAGGAAGAGGGTGGATAGCGCTTTCCTCTGAGTGTGTTATGCTGCACTGTGACTGGGTATAAGCAGCAGTTTGAAAAGGCTCGCTTCACATGTCACAGAGGAAGCACGGGGTAGCCTTCACCCTCCCTGGCTGGTAGATGTCACGTGATAGAGGAAAGCTGGCAAGAACAAACTAGGGAGAAATAAATAACCAAAGTCCTAATAATGGTAGGTTTACATAGAAGAGTGTGTAACAACAGTACTAAAGGTCTCTGTTTTGCTGCGTTCTGTTTCATCACGTAAACGTATTCCTCCCCTGCGTGTATATAAAACACGTGAGGATAAGGATTCTTTGGTACTTGGCACCCCTGGGTCCATGCACTCTGGACTTTAGCTTTTTCACAGCTCTAATCGCACCTGATTCATCCCATCTATATCGTACTTAAAGTAGCAAATTTGTGTCCATCAAGTTATTTATTTACCCCAACTTTTAACAATTTAACAATCCTAAGATTTGGTCCTCCAGTTATGACATTATATACATGAGCTATACAGTATATTCAGAGTTTTATATACATACGAGGGTGAGTCAAATGAAAACCTTAACTTTAATTTTGCATTGTTTAGTGCAAATAGATGTGACAAAAGTGTATCATTTTTCTACATAAATTCCATTTCATTCACTGATATCTTCCTTAACCAGCGTCTGGATTCCTCTATTTAAAAAAAAAAAACAAAAAAACAAAAACCTGGATTCAATTCTAATTTACGACGCACTTTTAATTCCAATTTATGACTCACTCTCATATACACAATCAGTATATACTGATTCATACGTTCTGTATGTACTGTATGTTATAATAAGCACATATGAAGCACTCATAAAACAAAAACAAAAAATGTGCTTGATTTAAAGATACAAAATATGAAAAAGCCAAGCTTAACTTAATAAACGTAATCAATTCAATTTAAATGAGTGTATAGAAGCATAATCATGCATTGTTGGACGAGATACACACTTTTGCTGGAGATATACTGTATATGGTGTGTGTGTGTGTGCATCGGGACTAGTGTCCCGCGGGACACAACAAAAAAGTTGTGGGAACGTCCGGTTTTTATTTTTGGACATGAAGCCCATGAGAGAAAGAAAGGCCATGCTCATTAAAAAGACTGTATAAACAAATAATTCAGATTTTTATTTTAGATTTTAGGAAATAGAACCAAAAAAACATTGTTTGTTTGTTGTCATTATTATCCCATCTTTAGAAGGCTTAAGAAATGTTGGCTTGCTGATTAAACGCTGGTTTTCATCTATAAAATGTCGACCTATATATTTGTTTCTGTGAGGAATTCACACACACACACACACACACACACACACACACACACATGCTTATGCATAAACCTGCAGTACAAGCAAACTGCTCCAACCCAGTGCTGGAGAAAAGTTGAAGCACATCATCCATCACCTTCCTACTGAGAAACACTTCTGAGTGTGTGTGTGTGTGTGTTTACCTTGAGGATAAAAAATAACTGCTTTTACAGGCAAGCATCCAAGCCATCACTGCATTATGAATTCACACCATAAGTAAAAGAGAGAATTTCCAGTAAATAATACTTGAGATTTATATTTGGCAGATTTATCATTAACGCCACAACGGATATTTTCAAGTCGCACACGTGAGCACTCAGAGGTACGATCTGCATATTGAGTGTGTCATCCCAATATGACTTCATCTGAAAGGACGATTCGAGGAACGTTCTCAAGCAGATTTAACCTTGAAACATGCAAGTAGGCTACTGTTAACTTCATGCTATCATGCTAACCACCATGTTATTCCGCAAAATTTATCACTATCATAGCTAGCTAATGTTACATTTAAGCTATGTCTGCTTCTGTTAGCTGACACAAGGTTAGCTTTATCATCTTTAATCAGGTTAATAAATGTTAAGCTGTGGATGGCTACATGATTGCTAGCTGCATATGTTGGGCTAGCTTAGTTAGGTTAATTAACAGTCAGTGCTGTTATGCTGAATCGTGCAAAATTTGTCTTGACTGCATGATTTAAAAAGAACAAATTGTCATTCTGTTTAGCTCAGTTTCTAGTCTCCCACCCTTCTATACATATGCGATTGTTGTTAAGTCATTTCAATTAAAATTCAATTAAAATAATTTGCTCCACTGTAGCCTATAAAAGATTAATTTCTGTATACAGTGCGTTCAGAAAATATTCATACCCCTTCATTTTTTCATATTGTTTTGTTGCAGCCTTGTGCTAAAATGTTATGTTTTTTCACATTGATCTACACTCCATACCCCATAATGACAAAGCAAAAGCCAGATTTGTGATAACTTTGCAAATTTACTAAAAAGACAAAACTGAAATATCACATTGACATAAGTATTTAGACCCTTTGCTATGAAATTTCTCTGGATCATCTTTGAGATGTTTCTACACTTTGATTGGAGTCCACTTGTGGCAAATTCACGTGATTGGACGTGATTTGGAAAGACACACACCTGTCTGTATATAAGGTCTAACAGCGGAAAGTGCATATCAGAGCAAAAACCAAGCCATGAGGTCAAAGGAACTGCGTGCAGAGCTCAGAGACAGGACTGTTTCGAGGAACAGATATTCTGGGGAAGGCTACAAAAATTTCTGATGCAGTGAAGGTTCCCAATGCACTGTAAACTCGTTCATCTTTAAGAGCATTTAGTATTTGAACAAACATGGTAACCATGTAAAATTTCTCACTGACAAAAATAAGCGACTAATACGACTGAACAGAAAAAGTAGTTACCTCTTTACGGTTAATCATTAATTATTAGTTTACTACAATAAAAAAAAACAATTTTTAGTGTTTATATTTCATTGTGCTGCTTCACGTTACCACGTTTACCTAGCGCCGTGGACTCTGAATAGACGAGACGTCTGTTTTTTCACAGAGAGAATAAAAACACACTTCTCTGTCCAATTGTCATTAAACATTCTGTTTTTGTTGTCAACGTTTTTTAAACAAAGTTGTCAGTTCACTAATCAGACCAAAGAAGGCAAATTAAATCGGCTGCTGGTTTAGCATTGTCTACATTGTCATGGTTACATAATAATAATAATGTCATGACTGCATCTATGACTGCATCTACATTTGGGTTGTACAAGGTAAGAAAACAGAAAAACTGCCAACCAATCAGAAACGAGCGTTTTCAGTGGTATGATGAGTGAGAAATAGATCTGGCGATTTCCACATGCAGGAGGTAAAGTGATGGTTAGGCAACAAAACAAAGTTGAGCTAAGTTTAACTTTATGCAAATGAGTCTCCTGACTCTGAAACATTATCTGTGTTTGGTTCCTTGGTTCCATGTATCTATTCCAGGTTTGCTGCTATGTGCCTAAAGTGTTCTGATTTACCAAAAATACCACAGTGCATATTTTAGAAAGTGAGTTCCCTCCAGAATTTTATTTTTAGTAATAAAAAGGATAATTTTATAACCGTCCTGTAGCTAGGTTATGTGGATATCACACTAGCCTGGTGCTACAGGTGAAACCATGGCAACCGAACTAAAGATAGGACACGCCCACAACCGACCAGCATAAAGTGAATTGATTGACTTGAGATGAGAAATGGCTGCCGGTGTGAGCACAGGGTTAGGCTTTATATAGAAAAGCGGTATGGGCTTTTCTCAGTGGAATAAGAGACGTCTGTTCTGTTCTGTGTGTTTATTTATGAAGCCATTTTTCATAAGCTGCCTCCATACATCACCTCTTTGCAACACTAGAAGGTCACTAACAGCCATAAAACCCATAAATAATGCATATAAACATGCAGACTGAGCTGACGGTTTATTAGGTATACCTACTGCATCACGTAATTAACAATCCACCAGTGCAGTGCATATAGAGAAAAAAAAACAACATGCATTGGCTACTAAGTGGAGGATTTTAATAAGCGTTATTTATGCGCACTAGATAGGTAACCTAATAAACTGGCAATTGCGTTTAGACAATAAATAAATTATGTAAAATGCTTTGCTCATTTTGACCTGAAATAAACTCTCGAGGTGCTTTAAACTGGATTTTCTCATCACACTGCGCCACTGCATGTAAATATTTCATGACAGACTTCAACAGACAGAAAAAAAGGCTGGTGAGGGAATGGCTGTTTATACCAGCTATAACGTAAGTGACAATTTAACAATAAATGGATAGAAAATAGTACCACATATCATTCATTAATTTTAATCACTCACAAATTGCTGTGGTATAAGAGGAATAAAACACATTAGGAAGTGATGTTATGGGAAAATTTATCAACTTTAGGTTGGTAACAGTCCACCATCCGCTTCATCACACCAAGCCATTGTTGATTATTTTCCTACAACAGCATGACTTGGTTAAATGTGCTTTGACCCAAGTAGATTTATTGACATTTAAATAAATGGAATTAAAAATGGCTGCAAATTGGTAGGAATTCATACAAGTTAGCTGGCATGAAATCAGCATACCATGCTACATAAGAGCAATGAGATGAAGGTTTTGCTTTTCAGCGTGACACGTTTTCCTCATGTAGCAAATGAAAAGTTATAGCGCCTGTGCATTGTGTTCATGCTTTCCACTGGTGTGATTGCTTTACTATCTGGCATAGAATCTTCTCCACAATAATTACCCTTCAAATAAAGTGATACCTAATTAACCTACATTAGATTTTAACCTGATATGCTTAAGATTTGTGTGTAAGTGTGTGTGTAAGTATGTAAACAGTTACTGTAACTGTAACTTAAGTATGTAAACAGTTACTGTAACTGTTGTGACTGTTACTGCTAAGAGAGAGAGAGAGAAAGAGATGAGGTACTCTACACTAGTTATTTCCTGTTTAAATGCCTGAAATAGGAACACAATGAGAGTGTTAATGCATCACTATTGTTCTATACACACTTGTTTTTGTGCCTGCAAGGCATTAAATGCGCACACACGCATACATATACGCACACACGTGCACACACGCACACGTTTACAGGAGTGCATTTATACAGACACACACAGACTCAGAGAGCAACAGGCCAGCACTTGTATGCATACTTTCCATATCTCTCTATATGAGGTCCTCACAATCCACCCGGCCCTCGAAAGATAAATGTTTTTACACAACATGCAACTTTTATTAAAAAAACAAAGCCAAAATATTTTCTTATGGTTACTGAGGTTATGGTTATGGTGAGGTTTAGATCCAGGCATAGCATTAATTTGCTACATTCATCATTATGTCAATGGAAAGTCCTCACAAAGATTAAATGAATGTGTGTGTGTGTGTGTGGATAAGGTGAATGTCAGGACATGTTAAAATGTGTGTGTGTGTGTGTGTGTGTGTGTGTATGAGTTAATGTAGGAAGGAATATAAAAGCATTTAATGCCCTTCAGGCACAAAAACAAACCCACACACATTTCTTTGTCCTTACGAGGACCTTCCATTGACATAAAGATTATTGTAGCTAATTAACACTATGCTAAATCTGACCCTAACCTTAACCTCAGCAGGCCGAAGGAAATCTTTTGGCACTATTAATTTTTCAAATAAAAGCTGTAAAACATTGCATTTTTGTGATTACGAGGACATTTGACACTATCCTATCATTGTGAGGACCTTTGGTCTTTTTTGGTCCTCACAAAGTTCTTTTGGCTCTTTTAGTTTTTCAAATAAAAGCTGTAAAAACACTGTACGTTTTTGTGAGGACCGGATGATTGAGAGGACATTTGACACTATCCTATCATTGTGAGGACCTTTGGTTCTTTTTGGTCCACATAAAGTACTAAAACCACACATTTTATATTTTAACTGGTTATTCATCATTTGTATTGACAAGAAATAAAAGTGGTACATAAAGAAATAAAAGTGGTACATTTTATTATTGACATTTCTAAACCAATAACTATCTTATGCTATTATGTAATGACACCCATTTTCTCCTTTTTGCACCTTTGTACTATACTTTATGTCTTTTTAATTTTTTCAAGGTACCTTATAATCTTTTTGTCAATTTCATTTATTTGTGACATGGAAATCAGAGACAAAGTGAGGACCCATGTACAAAAAGGTTTCAATACCGATCTTGGCAAACAAAGTATAAACATGATCCAGAATCAAAGTCATGATGCAGGCAAAGAAAAAAAAACAGTAAACAAGGCCAAAGAGTAATCCAACAAACAAAGCAAGGCAGGCAGTATAAATCCAAGGCTCAGAACTCACACACTAGGAATGGCAAGACTTCACAAAGAATTAACACAGACAAGCTGGTTAAATAGTCTAGAACCAGGAAGTAACCTGTGACCTTGACCTGTGACCATGACCTCTGCTGGCAGGGACGGGAGGTGCCCTGGGTTCTTGTTATATTATTATCCATTTTGTTTTTAAAGCTGACAAACGTATTCATTCTCGTCATTTCACTGTTTTGTATTCTGAACTTATTTCTGTAACAATGCACTTTCCCTTGAGAGCCTAAAAGTTTATATTTATCTCTGTGGCCCATGAAAGTGAGAGTTTGTTTTCTTGGCTGCTCCTGCTGCCTAATTCTTCTCCAAGTGATCTGCGCTGCTTGCATGATCACTTCTAATCCAATTTTCCAGTGGCAGATATGGACATAGTGCTGTCAGGATGGCGTATATCACAGAAAGAGGATTTCCACATGCTCATGTAGTCCTGCTTGGTGGACGTGGTAAGCCACAAGAGTGTGGATAGCCTAACATAGCTAAAACATTAAAACAAAAATAAATTTTCACTACTGTTAGTGTGGACAAAGCCTTAAACATGTCCAAAATTTAGCTCAAGTTGTTCAGTAAGTCATCAAGTTTCTTAACAGTGTCAATAAAGTACTGATTAGTGGGATCAGGTTTGAAGGATTAGCTGTTCCCCATTTCAGCGCCCTTTATAACTTGTCCTCACTATTCCCCCTTGGGAATCCCCAGCACCATCTTAGGGGCTGTTGCATTATTTTATTAGCTCAAGTGAAGTTTGTTAGATGATTCACAGGAAGGACGAGGGCTCAAGTCAGAATAAATACAGACTTCAGGAGCAGGACTTGACCAGAAATCATTTCAATCAGACAAAATTGAAATAAGTGTGCACAAGAGCAATAAACTACACTGAAATAACTAAAATATCGCAAACGTAACATTTGATTTGCTATGTTCAAATTGGGATTTATGTAGCAAACTAGTGTGCAGATGGAAATTGCTTGATGTATGTTTGTGCTTATTATCAAGGGCAAGTGTGTTTCTAGCAGCCCTATAGATTTGCTTTAGGTCAGAGTCAGCTGGGGGCCAAGATAAAGGGTTCTCAAGCAGGTCCGGATTTCCAGCCTCACCCTTTCTCTGGCAAGATGATTGGCAGCCAAATATGTTTCACATCCCAGATCAGCTAGCAACAGAAACAACCACACTCTCCTAAAGCAACTGAACTGTCAGCACACCCGAACCCCATTTCCAACAAACCTAAACCAAATTTCCCAAACATCTAGACTAAACTACTGATGTATCTTAACCAAGCTCCCAAGCACCTGAATCAGGCCCAAGTTAGATGCCAAAATAACTCATTACAAACACAACTGAGGTCTCTAATCAATCCCTGTTCCATTCCGTCTGGGGGTCTGCCTGAAATAAGCCTAAAATGCCAGAACCTAACCATCTAGAACACTAAACACCTTTCAGATAAATAGTTAGGAAGAAAGACCACCTTCTTTCTACTTAACTTCTATAAACTCTAGTAAACTTCTATAAATCTCTCTTTTTCTCCATTAGAAACAAAGTTTCTAGACTCACCACTTCCCTGTTTCCTCCTTACAATTCATCACCTCCTACCCAAAAGTCTTTAGTGGTGGGGTCTGGCTATCTAGCACAAAGCAGAAGGCACCCAGAACTCCAGCCCAAATTCCCAGAATTCTCCCCACTCTTTACAGTTCCACATCACTCTTCATGTCACTTAGGGCGTGGTCTGCAGTCACAAAAGCAAAAACGCCAACCATCTGAATGTCCCTGAGGACCATACTGGGAAATACTATGTAGATTATTATTCCAGGACAACTCCATGCAACTCAGTTCATGACTATTTCTGGCCATTAATGTAGGGAGAAAGAGGCATTGAAAGCGAAAACTAGCTTGGAGTGGTGTGGAAGCACGCAAGGCCAGACGGTCTTTAATCACTCGCAGGAAGCACAGGAAAACACTAGACAATGCTGCACTGACTCAACACTCTAATACACGGGAAAGTCATTAAAACCCAACACATTGTCTCAGAAGACTTAGTAATGTGTAGAGTTACACAACATACTGTTTTTTAATTATCTCTACATTATTAACCCTTGTTTTTGCGATCTGTTTAAGAAGGTTTCGATATGCAAATGAGCGCCCTAATTTCTTACATTTCTTCAATCTCATTTTGTTTCTTCTCTGCTATAATCATTCTGACTCTTATGTAAATATATGAAAATGAATTCTCTAAAGAATTCTTCAATGTTTTGATGTTTGCTGTGAGTGTCCTGACCCATATGCAAATGTGAAAGATGCAAATGAACCAATCACTAAAGCCTCTTGTACACTTTTTCTTGTGAGAGTTAAGCTAGCCAATATGTAACATACACCCGAATCAAGCTTTCAAAACACATAAACCAAAGGTCCTAATCCCCTAAGGTCCAACTCCCCAAAGCTAAGATCCCAACACAGATCTCAGTTTTCAAAACAGAGGGGTGAAAACCTGAATAAATGTCCCTGAAGATCCCAACACAAGATCCTGAAGCAAGCCCCCAACCCACCTGTACCAAACTACGTAAACCAAACTCCAGATATACCTGAGCCAAGCTTGCAAAACATGTCAACATAGGATTTAAAATACCTGGTCCTGGTCCTTGCAAAACACCAGAAGCAAGCTACCAATTTATCTGAACCAAGCTCTTAACACATCTCAACCAAGTCCCAAAGCACCCAAGCTCCTAAAACATCTACATCAGGTTTTAATCACACCTGAACCAAGGTACCAAAATACCTGAACCAAGTTAGCAAATCACTTGTAAAAAAATTTTTAAAACAAAATGGACAAAGTCCCAAATTTCCTGAAGCCAGGATCCTAACACGAGATCCTGATTGAAGGTCCCAACACACTTTAAGAAGGTCCAAACTCGCAAAACACCCAAAAGAAGCTCCCAACACAACTGCACCAAGCTGCAAATTAATCGTCTAACAAAGCACTAAATATTTTACTGTTTGGTGTGAGCATCCTAACCAATATGCAAATGAGCTATAGTTGATCTATAGACTATACTGTAGTTTGTCTCTATTGTGTATTTCTAATATATAGCAAAACAATTACAAGGTAATATTTTAGTGCATGCAGTCGCAATAATATGCAATAAAATTACAATTGCAAGATTGTTTTTGTTTTTACATAAGTCTAACCTGCATAAATGTTAAAAAACTTTCTCAAAATTGAGTAGACTTGTTCAAGAATTCTTCATTTCCTCACCTGAAGTGAAGAGCAGCACTGGGAGGAAGAGGAGGAAGTGAAGAACCCGTTTGACAAACATGTGGAAAAAGTTTGGAAATTCCTTTTACGCTCCTGTTTACTCCCAGAGCGATTTACCTCACCTCGATCCCCGACAGGCTCCTGCTTTAACGCAGTGACTAACCCAGCAGTTTATAATGATAGGAAGTCCTGTCTCTCACTCGCTCCTTCACTCCCTCCCTCCCTCCCTCATATGCTTTATACTGTACATGCCTACACTGTGCATGCGGCTCTGGATTACTGAAAGTATTATTGTAGTTATTACTTAGTTAAGTCTACATTAAATGTGCTCATTCAACATATCAGGCATTAAGTCAACCCTAAGTGTTAATTTCACACATGCAGTACTCTAGGAATTACTCATATTCAACATTAAAGGAGAGGTCAAATTCTACAATTTGTAAAATTTTCTGCAGCTTTAATAAAATATCTGCTCAGATAAAAAAAAAAACAAAAAAACAAATGATGTGGACCAAGACTCTTCAACCAATCAGGACAATGAAGGCATCTCTATTCACCTGTCAATTCAGACAGCTCCGCCTCTTTTACTAGCTTAGGCAGCATGTGTGTGCATGATTTAGGGGCGTGGCTTTGGCAGAGACACTAAACAGAGGGGCGTTATTTCTGTAGAATGTGAACGTAACTGTTGCTGTGTTGAATTAACATCGAAATATTTTTTATTGCTTTCAGCTATGTTGTTAAAATTTAGCATTCTGTATTTTCATGGAAGGACTACGTGACCAATTCTACATGTTCTATATATAAATATGCAAATGAGACCTCTAACAAACCTCAAAATATTTTACCTCAACATTATGCAATTATGCAAATGAGCTCGCTAAACAGTGTGAGTGCAATATGTGTTTTTGGGGGGCGTGGCTTTGGGGAGAACACTAAAGCCAGGAAGTGTATTTGTGTAGATTGTGGATGTAACTCAACTGTGTTGAATTAACACCCACATGCATCGGTTTTTTATTAACAAACTATTTTTATTTTGTTCAAATGTAGCATTCTTTATTTTCCCATATGAAAAATATATTAACAAATCAATAATTACTTATATATAACAGTAAAAAGCTTTAGTAGTACTACCAATTTCTTAGATCCATTACTGCATGCTAATAGTAATGCTGTGTGTGTGTGGGAATGTTTTTATATCTTGGTGAAGACCAAACGTCCCCACAAGGATAGGAATATCTGAGAATGTTGACCAAATGTCCCCAAAAAGGACAACTGCTTTTTTTTTTTAACAAAAATTTTATTTAAAAAGAGGCAAAATATTTCCTTTTACATTCTGAGGTTAAGGTTAGAGTTAGGTAAAGCATAGTGTTAATTTGCTGCAATATGTAAAGAGAAGGTCCTCACAAGAATAGTATGGCAAACATGTGTGTGTGTGTGAGGTGTGTATAAGAACTGGGATAATGGAGATCCCAATAAAAAAAAAAATCACAGGTGTGTTTTTTTAGTTCATGTGGCCTGACATGAAGGTCACATGACAAAGAAAGGCTGTTTTCATTCACAATTGGACGTAGCGGTGTGTGATGCATTCACCACGTTCGTTCACTCATCCCCAGTAACTGCTTCACTGTGGTTTAAATTAACACATTGTTTTCATTTGAGAAAAATAAATCAACTGAGTTTATTAGAAAATATCACAGGTAGGTACTAAATAATAACTGTGCAAAGCTAACAGGAGTGGGATTTAAAAAATCAGTCCCTGTGCACACCTCCAGCACTGAGCTGCTATTTAAAAACCCTCAGATAAGCCAATTAGGTCAAAGGCGAATCAGTGCTTTTTATCCGTTCTGGTATCTGGTTAAATAATCAGGAAGTGTGCATTGTTTCAGAAGAGGTGCACCAGTTCTTCTAGTCAAAGGTTGATAAGTTGTTATTACTGGTAGTTGTTTTTGGACTTAGAGTATAAGAAATGTTTATTTTTCTCCCACTGAAATTAAAACTGAAAATACTGACATAAATCAAACAACTTACTTTTTTTTTTTTTTTTTTTAAAAACACGCAGTACACAATTAACTTCAAAAAAAAAAAAAAAAAAATCAGGCTTAAGCAAAGCAACTGCAAGCAATTCATAATAAAAAGGTTACAAGTGACACATGTTTAAGTGTGTGTTTATTTGATGAAAAGTTTGTTTTGTTATTGCTCAGGATAATTTGCTCCAAATCCGATTTGTTCCGTGAAACTAAAATTTCCAAAAAAATCGTAAAAAAAACCCTCTGATATCAGTCCATCGTGATTAGTGTACTGTGCTGTATATTATTACAAAAGTTTATTAATCCAGCAGTTTGTTGTCATCTGATGTAAAATTTCACATAAAACAATTTGACGTGACTATCGTTCAACCGACGAACTTGGTGTTGAGCTCAAAAGAAAAATAGCAGGGAAAATTTAACGTTGCAGTACGTAACATTTTGTTAAGAAAAGTTGCAATTAAAGTTCAAATGAAAGAGTAACGTGTCAGTAAAGTAAATAAAATTCTCTAAAAGATGGTGATTCTGCAAGGTCCTAAAATCATTCAAATCATTCACAAGATCCTAAGATCATTCAAATGATGTGTTGCATGTAATATTTTTACCAGTCAGTGGAGCCAAAAACAAATTTATACTGCAGCGGACGAATTATTTTTTAATTAATTATATTAAAAAATATATATATATATATTTTCTATTGTGGTATAATTAAAGGTGGATTGAGTTCATATCTCCACCTGATGGAGCCAGAGGGTCATATGGCAAGCCAAAAGAGTCAAAGGTTTAATGAAAGTTGGCTCTGTGCAGAACGTTTGTAAAATAAGAATCTTAATATATTGTAAAAAGAAAATCATTCAAAATGAAATTTCTTCATGAAATATCAAAGTCTTGCCAAAAACAAGTCTCACAAAAAAGCATAAAGCAAAATGCTGAAGGTTTCGGATTGTTTTCTACAAGGTACCTCTCTAATAAATGTTTTTTTTTTTCTTGAGTGTGTTACATAAAAAAATAAAACACTCCATGTCATGCTGTTATAGGATAATAATCAACAATGGTTATTTTCCTAGAACAGCACAGTGTTTTATTCCTCTTATGCCACAGCAATTTGCCAATGCTTACAATTCTCTATTTATTAAAGAACATGTACTTTTTATCCATTTATCGTTACATTTAACATTGTCAAACAAGTTAGTTCCTGTTTTCACTTACACTATAGCAGCTATAAACAGTCATTACCTCAGCATTAGCCTCTCTGTTTTCTGTCACGCTTGATATATTACCAAGAAACTGCAAAGCGCAAAAACGAGCACATTATTATAAACCAGCTACACTACTGTCAGAGCTTCTGTTGTAGAAGAGTAATCATTAATATTAACTAAACACCTTCTGACCAATCAGAATTCAACGACGCTGAGGTATAAAAATTCAACAGCACAACAAGCAGTTTAAAAAAAATGCCTTAAAAAAAACAGTATAATTGTGTGACAGGTGCAGATGGAACCATGAGCTTCTGAGGGTTTCTACTTCCTGTAAAATAGTATAACAGGAAGAGAGAAAGAGAGAGAGAGAGAGAGAGAGAGAGGTAGATGACAGTAGAAGTCAAAGAGTAGAAGACTAACTAGATAGTTAGTTGGAAATCTGATATTTTCGTTGAAAGTCGTTCTGTTACGTGGACGTTTTGAACTTATTAAGATATATAAATAGAAATATCTATAAAAAGTGAGCCAAGCTACGAGAAAGAGAAAGAAAATGAACGGACGTCAAGTGAGCTACGTCTTTTTCTTCTTCGCACTCGCCATTATCGTTGTGGCTGTGCAATCTGGTAAAAGAAACAATTCTCTTCATCACTCTTACTTTTATAATTACATTTATATTTCACGCATTTTATAATTGAGCAAAGCTTTTGATGTTTTTTTTAATGAATCAACAAAATAAATGATTTGCGATTAAGAAGTGATCATTATTCAAGAATTAGACGTGAAACTGAAGCACTGTCTACCAAAGTTAAAGTTAGCTACTGATCTGTAAGACAACAAAGCAAATCAGAATTTTTTTTTTTTTTTTTGCTTGAGTGCATTTTTAATTTTTTTTAGCAATTTGTCATTAGATAATAATCAGAGCATTCATATTAATACATAATAATAAATTCTTAATCCTAAATATGGGCCCTGCTTTTTTATAAAACATGGCCTTAGCAGCATTTGGTAGTGAAAGTTTATTAGAGGAATTTCATAACTCTTAGGTGGAAAAACGTTTGAGGTGTTTGTTTAATCATTTAGGCTTCTTAGCTTAGAACTTTAAATGTTTTCCTCAGAGGCTACTCAATTTTAACAGGTTAGTTATAGAATACAAATAAGTCATATGAAATATCCTTTTTTTTAATCTGAAGTGAAAATAAGTAGAATTTTACAAACATCTGCCACAAATCTTGTACTTCTACTACAACTCCATTAATGCGCTCTTGTAGAATAAAAGGTAAAGATAAAGGAATTTTAGATTTAATGATTTATTTGAGATAAACGTTTGCAATGCGCACAAAAGTTTTGCATTTCCGTTCAGTCACGTGATGGAGAAAACAAGTGCCCTAGGCTTTGAACATGAACATGAACATCCTCACTGAGGGAAAGTGTGTGTTCTGACTTTCTGACCTCAGGAGAAGTGAGTTTCTCGGGTATTACAGTCACACTGACCTGTCCACTTGGTGATGAAGATCAGGAAGTTGTGAAATGGCACAAAAAAGGAGAAAAGAAAGGGATAGAAGAGAACAGAAAAACCTACAGCATATCTGACTACAGTAACACGGACAATGGATTGTACTACTGCGAACATTCAACAACAAAATATTACTTCTTCATCAAAGCCAAGGGTAAGTGCAAATTAAAAATACTTATTTAAAGCTATTTTTGCATTAACTTGCAGGACAACATCAATTAAAGCCATTAAAAAGTGAAGTGTTCATGATGTTTAGCAAGACAACAACAATTCAAACCATTTGGTGCTAATTTTTGTGTTAAATACTTAGCTAGCTCTTCGTATTATTTAGCAGGACAACATTAATTAAAGCAATTTAGACACAATTTGTGTGTTAAGTCGCACAACAACACAAATTAAAGCAGTTTAATGAAAATTTTTTCACGTTGAGTCGCACAGCAACGCTAATTAAAGCAATTTAAAGACAAATTTAAGCACAAGTTTTCATATGAAGTCGCAAACCAACACTAATTCATGTTATATAGCTTAACATTCATTAAGTTATATACCGTTCATTAAGAATATAAAACAAAAATTCCAAGTGCTCCATTTTTTTTTCTAGTTAATGTGTGTTTACCATCTCTCTCTCCCTCTCTCTCTCCCTCTCTCCCTCCCTCTCTCTCTCTCTCTCTCTCAGTATGTTCAGGGTGTGTTGAAGTGGACATGATGGTGACGTCCCTGATAGTATTTGGAGACGTGGTGTTCACACTCGTGATCGTGGCCATAGTTTACCGCTGCGCTCAGAAGAAGGCTGGAACTGCTGCTCCTCAGAGAGGTAATGCACGCACACACACACACACACACACACACACAGGTCTGCTTCAATATCGTGCATACATACAGTTCCAACACATAAGAGTAATCACATACACACACACATACACATATACACACACATTTTACAATGCACACAAATGCATGAGCACAATTAGAATTTTTTTTCTGCATTACAGCGACACAACCGCGTCAAGCACGGGGTCAGGCAAGAGCACCTCCACCTCCCGACCCTGACTATCAGGTAAAGCGAAGTGTGTGTGTGTGTGTGTGTGTGTGCGCGTATCTAGTAGATTATTATTTCCAAATGAACTCAATTTCTCAAACTGGTTTTGATTCACCGTAGCATTGTTTAAATATTTAAAGTTCAAAACATTTCCTTTGAAATATGTTAATGGAATGTTCCTGAATTTGAATTTCTGCCATCTTGTGATGTCACAATGTGCTTTACAGCTGACCAATCAGCAGCCACGGTTTAAACTCATGTATATATATACTGTATACACAGACACACTGCAGGTGCACACTGTAGGGCCCCCATTTCTACCTCATTCTCTCCTCTTTCTCTCTTTTTCTTTCTGTCTGTGTATCCCACACTATATTTCTTTCTTTCTTCTCTTTTTGTTTTTTCATTTTTTAGCATTTTTTCTCTAATTCTAAATCTCCTTTGCTTTTAATTGTCATTCCTTGCGAAGAGCATTTTCCCTCATTTTCTTTTTTTCTATTTTTCTATTTTACTTTTTCTCTATTCGGTCCCTTCTTCTTTCGTCCTTCCACACTTTCTTTTTCTCTTCTTCATTCATTTCTTTCCCTTTTTTCTTTCTGCTTTTCTTCAGTTCACTTCTCTTTTTGTTCTTTATCATTTCTGTTTTGCCTTTTTCCTGTTCTTTGTTCCTCTCCATCCCTTTATGTCTTTTCTTTCTTTCTATCTTTCTTTCTTTCTTTCTTTCTCTATTCACTTCTTTTATTCTTTCTTTCTTACTTACTTTTTTTATTCATGTCTTTTTCTTTCTTTCTTTCCCTATTCACTTCTTTCTTCCTTTCTTTCTTTCTCTATTCACTTCTTTAATTCTTTCTTTCTTACTTACTTTTTTTATTCATGTCTTTTTCTTTCTTTCCCTATTCACTTCTTTCTTCCTTTCTTTCTGTACAGTTACTGACTGTAGCCCATCTGTTACTCTGCATAAAGTATTGGCCCCCTCTACCTTGGCCATCAGTAGAACCATCACTCAGTAGATAGCATTTGGCTGGTGTTTCCTTCTCATCCGAAAACACCACGTGGACTAATGTGTGTTTCTGACGTCATCTTCTACAGAGAGTCACAGAAATAACGCTGCCATCTCACATTTCACATTTAAGCAATAACAAAACATTGCTTAACTCTTATTTAATCATCTACTCATTCACTAAAATCAACCCAAGCCTATATATTAGTAATACCATAAATATAAATATAAATATAAATATAAATATAATGATATTTTAGTAGCTACTCACTGCTTCTGAGATGAACAGTATGGTAACTTTTTCACTGATATAAAATCTCACCCCGATGTACTGCATATGTTTACATAGTTAAAGTTAGTTTTAAATTATTTATTTATTTATTTATTTATTTATTTATTTTTTTTTTTTTTTGCATTTTGCAGCCTCTGAACCCGGCCACACGTGCCAATGACGTGTACTCTCAGGCACATCGGCGATAGTGGACCTCTAATCATCGGACCTTATTATAAAAATCAGGTTTACACATGCATGGGAATCCTCCACGTTTTACATTTGTCACACAAACTTCCAAACACACACACACACACACACACACGCAAACACACACGCACATGACTGACTTGTATTTCCATCAATGTAGAGTATTTCCAATGACCTATTTTTAACGGTAGTTACAAACAACCGAGTCTTTTTTTTTAAGCTGTAGATTTTGTTAAAGAAAAAGGAAATTCTCACTCGTATTAAACAAAATTAATCGAATTAATCAAATTAATCGAAAGTTTCTATCAGTATGATAAGTAAATGTCAAATGCATACACACACACACATTGTATATACTATAATTATGATATATTATTATAATTATGATATACAGTATATTGACGAAATGAGGTAATAAGACATTATTGAACTAATGTTACTTTATGACTCTTCGAAATCACCACAGACTTTTACACATACAGCATGTTCATATAAATATTCATAATAAAATATGAATATTTTAATCAAATATTCAATGCCTTATAAACATGTAATACGCGTGTCACTAATTATCACGAAAAAAGAAAATATATTGCAATTTTATTTTATTTTTGCAAAACGTTTTTCCCAAATAGTAAGCAAGAATGTATGTTTCTTTTCCCACTTCCTTTAGTAGCTTTAGATTTCTTTTTAATTCCTTTGCAACTTTACCAAAATGTATGTGACTCAATCAGTTACTTACGTTATTATATTATCGTACTAATGATGTTACCACTTGGAAATTTTTTGAATATTTGACCCTGCAGTAAGATATCTGAGTTGATGTCATTCTTTTTCGACTTGATACTTTAGAAAAGTAAAATGGATCATACTTTGTAACTTACATTCTTAACGACCATTGTGGTAGTTTTAAAAGCTTATATTGTATTTAGGACAGCAAACTGTACTTGTACAAGTATTTCCGTTTTCATTCAGTAAATTTCAAATTGTGAGGTGATGGTGATTAAGGTGATTGTGATCATTAATAAATGGTAAAAGGCACAGGTCCTAACTAAGATAAACAATGCCGCTTATGCTACAGGATGTTATATTGATTTATGAATACTAGCTTTATAGAAAACCTTATAGAACTACTTTTCAAAATTGTAGTATTTATTTGTGTGCCTTGTTTTGGTTCGAAGGAATATTCTGCAAAATTTCATATTCTCCATTGCGCAAAGGATTACTATTGGCTTAGAAGGTTTTTTTTTATCATTATAACTTCCTTGGTATAAAGCTACTAGAACATTCTTCCAAGTAATAGCCAAATGTATAGCAATATGATATTTACATGCTAAAAGTCATTCTGAATATTTTCGATTTATGTGTGTAAATACATATCAACTGTCTCAATGTTCACTCCTGTAGGTTCTTTTTGCTTAGTTTTAGTGATATAAAATGATGCATACTTTTTAATAAAAATTCTGATTATGATCATTTGAAGCTTGTGACCCCACTGCTGATTCATACAGAGTCGCACTCGGCATGTTTACTAGAAACGAGCTGGAAATATCAACATGACTGATTCTGTGGGATGTCAGGTTTCTGTTTTACGACTTGTTTTTAAGCACATCACTGTTCCAAACTAGATCAGATGGGCTGACTCATGGAGATATAACTTATATAGAACTATATAACTTTTTTCTCTTTTTTCTCTGTACATATGCAAGCTTTTCTCTAATCCATATCGTACTTTCTTTACGTGTCTTAAATGCTATAAATTTACACAATAAAAGTTGCATTTGCTGTCAAACACTTATGGGTGTTCTTGTTTTTTAACGCAAAAATGCTTTTTTGACATTAACACATTATTAAAATACAACAGTAATGTGATATGGCCACAAATACATTTCATTTTTGATGTATTTTTAAATCTATGTCCAGACATTATGATTAATGATCATTTTATTTAATGACTACAAAAGAAACTATGAACACAGAAAATCAATTTTTTTAATTTTAACAATACACATCGTCACACAGGCAGCTTTACAGAAATCCAGCAGTGACAGAGTCGAATTAAAACTCTCTGAAGTGACTCACTGAAGAAGACAATGACAATGGATAGTGCAGTTATGAATTATTACAGTATACAGGTGGAGAACAGTAAAGAAAAACAATGCCGAGTGTGTGTTCAGTCTGAGAATATCGTGAATAACTATACGAATAATCGTGCCCAAAGGTAGAATATATAGGGTATAAAAAAGCAATGGGCCGAGGATGGAGCCTTGTGGAACACCGAATTTTTCTATGCAAACGTCAGAGAGAAGTTTTTCTCTGAAGACTTTCTCAAAGTGTAGGACGTAAAACCAGATAATATTATATGATAATAAAACCAGGGCTGGTTCTGAAGCGACAGCTTACTCAGGTTCGGCCCACCCACACCAGCCATATTATTATTATTATTATTATTATTATTATTATTATTATTATTATTATTATTATTATTAAAATGTCCCTGCATCATTTTCCGTTAACCCTGAAAACACCTCAAAGCACTTCCTTAGACCACCTGAAAAATGTCCATTATCTGACCATTAGGCTACTTAGCATGGTGAAAGGAAATCATTTCTTCTCTGGAGCTGAGATCATCTGAGTCACTGTAGTTCTGAGGTGTAGTTCTCACTGTAGACTGTAGGTGATTGACGTTTCGGGCCAACGTTGATTATCTTTAAAAGTAAAAGTTGTCATAATGTAGCTAATAGTTACAAGCTAGCAGCTTAACATGTGCTAGTCTAACACGTCTTACTCTATATACTAGCTAGCTAGCCATGAACATTTTTCCATTTCAATTACATCAACAAGCGGAAGCAAGAAAGTGGACAAACTGAATAAATCTGACTAATTAGCATTTACTGGTGTTTTGGGTTATCGTTTGTCCAATTCTGTTTTTTTTTTAATGTTTTTCCACCCTGGATAGATATGAACGCTTTGTGGTTGCTGCTTCTTCATGATCTTCTGACGTTAGCTACCTAATTTAGTTAGATAAATTGCATTTTCTGTTCTTTTCACACCCCCTGCGACTGCCTGATATATTGATAAACCTTTTCGCCAAGGTTTATCAAGAAATGGCTCTGATTAAATCTGATATTTAACATTCATTACATGAGGTTCTTAAGTCAGATGAGATGGCAGATGAGTCCTTTCTGCCATATTACCATAGCAACAACAGAGATGTCATTAATGTTATATCCTTTGAAACCTCCTGCCAAGGATGGCTATTGCGTTTCTTTTTTTTTTTACATATGTATCTCATCATATTTACCTCATTCTTATTTCATGGCTGTAAAACCACTTTATGTGATACTTAGTAACAAATATAACGAATTACATCTTTGCATTATAAATATAGACCATCAAATATATGTTGTATTATGAAATACCTTATTTTTGACACATATGAAGTGATAAACAGTGGAAAAGTTAACTCTTGGAAACAGTGACAAGAGTTGATTAGAGATGATTCAAGGAGGAAAAAAGCATCAGTACAGTGCTCTTGCGTCAGTTACGCGTTGCTGGAACTGTACGCTACATTTAGATATGAAAGAATGATTAAAATCAAGGAAATCACACGCGCAAGGCAGCGTATACGTGTCAGCTTATTTACAGTAGTCTAATAAAAGAAACCTCAGAGGTTTTTGCTCATTTCCTTTGTGTCTGTATCAAGCTTATGAAATGCAGCTCGTTTTAAAAACAAAGTTTAAATGCAAATCACACAAACGCAGTTGCTGCGAGGAAAGATTTACTAGAAGTACCAGCATTTATAGCTACAGAACTGTAATTTAACTAATTTGACACCACTTTAAAAGGAACACCTGTACACCTGCACATTCAAGATTCAAGATTTTATTTGTCATATACACAGATATATATAGTGTATAACTCGCAGTGGCCTACTCCTCTACAGGGTGTGCATTTAAATACTAAGTTAAAAATCAGAAAGGAATAAGAAATATAAAAAAAATTATTTAAAAAAAAAAGATAGAAATAAGAAATACATGTACAGGAATGTGCAAGAATGTGCAAAAAATGGATGTACAAAATATGCATTATGTGTACAAAATATGCATTATGTGTACAAAATATGCATTATGTGTACAAAATATGCATTATGTCACCTGTACAAAATATGCGAATATGTTATGTGTAGTAACAATACAAAGTGCAAAGTGCAGTGTGTGGAGCGTCAATAAAGTCCAGAGTGACTGGAGAGTCTTTACAGAGTCTTAAGGGATCTGTATGGTGGACATATCCATGTTGAGGAGTCTGATGGCCTGAGGGAAGAAGCTCCTCCTGAGCCTCTCAGTTTTAGCCATCAGACTACGGAAGCGCTCGTCTGATTGCAGCAGGCTGAACAGTCAGTTACCGGGGTGGGTGGAGTCTCTGAAGATTTTAGCAGCTCTTCATGCAATTCATGCAATTATCTAATCAGACAATCGTGTAGCAGCACAGTGCATAAAATCATGCAGAAACAGGTGAAGAGCTTCAGTTAATGTTCACATCGAACATCAGGACAGAGAAAAATCTCAGTGATCTCGGTGACTTTGTCCATGTGGCGTATGGTTACAACAATTTTAGATAGCTAATACTGAACAGTTTTAGTCTTTTTTTTCCCCTTTCAAATACAGTATATTCTCTGAATGCAATAATTTCCCAGTGTTTAAGTCCTTGCAAATGCACTTTTTATTATTACATGCTTACTAAAGCTTTCTCCTTCTCTATCCTGATGTGATGGGGACAGTCGTGGCCTAATGGTTAGAGAGTCGGACTTGTAACCCGAAGGTGAACCTGAAGGTTGTGGATTCGAGTCTCAGGTCCAGCAGGGATTGTAGGTGGGGGGAGTGAATGACCAGCGCTCTCTTCCACCCTCAATACCACA
>CM075016.1:2813204-2825777 GCA_037576675.1 Pangasius sanitwongsei | reverse complement strand
GCTCCGGGTGTGTGTTCACGGTGTGTGTGTGTGTGCGCACTTGGATGGGTTAAATGCAGAGCACAAATTCCGAGTATAGGTCACCATACTTGGCTACACGTCACTACATGTCACGTCACATATTACCTAAAAGAAGGTTTTGCAGTGACTGGAAGTGTTTGCATTTAATAATGTCACTTTAGTGAGCACATTTGTCACATTTCACACCCATTATTTAAAATAACTGTAAGTAAGTTTTAAATATATTTTAGTGACTTCTATGAGATGTCACGCTAGTTCTAGCTAGCTAGTATTATATTAGCCTTACAAGATACAACACTAGTTAGTATGACAGCTTGTTTCTCCAAGCACAAAGTTTTAATGTTAGTATTAATGTTAGTAACCTTGCATACTTATCTAATTAATTCTCTACCACTCTTACCCCTTTCCTCTAGTCCAGATAAACTCGTCCGAATCTGACTGCTTAAACATGACCGAAATGTTGCACAAGCCTTCAATAGCTTTTAAATACCACAGAAATCTGGTCTGCAATGTTTCCACTTAACGTCAGGCTCGTTTTGACCCACAGTAGAGTACGTTCCCATAACAGCCCACACTCTAGTTGACAGAGCATAGTATGTTATCTGAAAAGCTCTCGATCTGTATAACATGTTATTCTTTTAAAGGCAATATTATGACGTGTGTTAATCATGGCTATAGACATATCCTCATGCACGCAAAAGTAAAACCTTGTTTTCTTCCTCTAAAGTGAACAGATCAGATCATCTAGTTAGCAAAGGAAAAGTTACGATTTTTCTATATTATCTTTTAAAAGATAAGATAATAAAATTTACCTAACTGATGAAAAAAATGAAAAACGTTAAAATAAAGCTTTAAGTTTTAAATTATTCGTTATTGTTATTTATTATTACGTTTATGGGGTGTGATCTGTGGTAGTATTAGCCGTAAACCTGCACAAGGGCTTAGCGGGAAATGAGTGAGTGTGTGAGTTCATGAGTTGCATTGCGTCTAAACATGTTAACATCTTGAAAAAGATTTCTATTCTTTGAAGCGCTTCACCTCAACGGAAAGTTCGATTTCCTCTCTAACATTATAAATGCGTAGCTAATTTGACGTTCGCATTGATAACTGGTGCCAGTCAACATCGCCACTTTTTCGAGTGTCAGTCATGAGTGAAGTACAGATATGATATTAAAATAAAATAGTTTCGTTATTTTCATTGCCATTCTGATAAAAATGAAGCAAAATAATAAATGTGTGTGTGTGTGTGTGTGTGTGTGTGGGCGTCAGACTAATCGTGTGTGCCTTTCACGTGTTACATGATCTTAGGTGTTTGATATCTGATTGTGTGTCAAGTGCTGAAACTTTGCAGTACTTTGACTTGTTTGTCTCTGAAAGGAAACCTCAGGTGCGTTAGCTTCAACCGATTAGCAGTTACTTGATAAAACCCCCATAATTCACTTTGGCTACTGATAATGTCAGACAAGTCCAGGTTTTACATTATATATGAACTTCAAATATATAAATTACTACAGAATAGCACTGTGGTGTAAATGATGATAAGATGCAACACCAATGATCCATCCATAAAATGTTTCCTACTTTAGTAAATGTATGAATGTCACTAATTCTCTGTTATATTGTAGCTCCAGTGTTACTCCTTGTTCCTGTTAATTCCTAGTTCTAGTTGGAATTCTGCAAAGGGGACTAATTTTTATGGCCCAAAAAAGTACTTCGGATTCAGTTGACCCAACCTCCTCGATCCAACTAAACTCCGAATGCCATTTATCAGTCATTTATAAGATACATATAAGTCTAAATGTTCTTTGTGGTGTAATAAAAATTAAACCTTTCTCCATTCAGTGGCTTGTAATATTTTTGGAGATTTTATAGCTCTAACCCAGATAGCAAATGAGCAATGGCCCCGTGATGGCCCACATACCACAGTGGAAAAATGATGCTGAATTTCTACAATGCTGTCTTCATAAATACAGCCACAACTCCACTTTAAAGAGACCAGACATCATGATATGACCAAAACATTTACATTTGTTACATTTATGGCATTTGGCAGACGCCAAAACATACAGCTGGGCCACTTTTGACCTAAAACTGAACTGTCACACATATAACATAACAGTTATGACACCATTTTTTGCTTCATATTGTAAATGCCACGAAAACCTTAAATGTGATTGTTGGCCCATAATGTACTGCCTTAACCACAGGTACAACATTGCTAACAAGAAAATTGTAGCAGGCAGAGAGAACAAAAGTGGCCCAAAACAAAATACTTTATATTTCTAATTTAATAAGTTCTTCATTAAAAAGAGCTGTTCTCATGCACCTTCTGGCTTTTCAACACAGTTTATTATCTTTGTTTATTATCCTTGTTTCTGAAAATGTTGTCCTCCTCTTGCGACTGATGAAATGAGAAAGTGGGAACGAGACCAGCTAGTTAGCAAAACTTACCCAAAAAAAATAGCTGAGATAAACAGCTGATAGCTTGCCAGGAACATATTTAAAGTAATTAACAGCAAGATGAAGAAGGAGGGATGTCATTAATGGTACAAACATGTTCAAAAGATGTTCATTCAGCCATGTTAAACACAATCATGCTAATCTTCATGCAACATAACTTAGCATCAATTGCTAGCTTGAATGAAATCACATGAGGGAGAGAATATAAGTGAGTTCAGCTATAAAATTCAAATATATCTAGACAAGATTGTCGGATTTAACGTTATACGGGTTCACAAGATGCTTAATATGTCATTTTTTCTTTGCACAGCTACATTTTGTGTTAAAATTAATATTATTTCCAAAATGTTGCACTCCTGTTACTATTCTCGCTGATGTTTATCTCCAAACTTTCTAAATGTGTACAGTTCGTTTTAATGATCAGAATCACCATGTGTGGTGCACCATAGATAACGAGATGGAAAAAAAGGAAAAAAAGACGGTGTGTGTGTCTGGGTATGTAGGTGTTAGGCTGATTGTGGGTCTTTCTCACACACACACTCACAGGATGTTAGATGTTGTATATGTGAATTGAGTGTGTCAAGCACTGAAACGTCACAGTAGCTCGGCTTGTGTGTGCGCTTTTGGTTCATAAAGGAAACCACAGCACCCTAAGCGCTAAAGATTAGCATGATGTCTATAAAACACCATTGTGCACTCATTGTATTTTAATTTGGTATTTCATTGTAGAGTACATAGCTAAAGGTGTCAAATGATGACGAGCAATTTTTAAAATAATGTAGTAATCAAGTCAAAGGCCGTCTAGCATTTTCTACTCTTGCTTTTAAGTCAATAAATTAATTTTAAAAAATTAAAACATAAACATAATAAATGAATAGAAAAAATGTATATGGTGTAATGAATATGTTATTACTATTATTATTATTATTATATTACACATTGTGTTCACTTAAAAAAGAGCTGAGACAACATCTTTTTCTACTTTTCTTCTTTTTATTAGGTTTACAAGCATCACAAAAAGAAAAGATAACCAAATAGCCTTTCATCTTTTTCATATCTACAATAATTGTAATTGAATCCATTAAATCTCAGGTCGCTGTATTATATTACAAAATCTTGCACTCACACGTTTGGCATCTTTTTCAAGAACAAACAGTTTTATCTGGATCTATAATAGCAATTACAGGAACAGTATTAAATACAGAAAAAAATCTTCACAATTCGAGGATATATGTTAAAAAAAATAGTTAAAAAAAAATGAAACAGGTGATTCTCCAAGTACCTGATCAATCGTATTTATCCAACTAAACTAGCTCGCTAAATGGCCAGGTAGTCCAATAATACTTGTAAGTAGACTTGTAATCTTAGCTTGCTAGTCACCATTCACCAACAGTACTGAGGTTAACACTCGCACTTTAAAAAAAATAGACTTGATGAGGGGGAATAAAATTTTCAGCATGAGTCTGGAATTCAGAGTTGGTAAAATTGGTGCAATGCTAATTCTATGCTAACACTCCATTCAGAAAGAAGGGAGAACAATCTGTGGGAAAATAAAAACAATTTCGCTTAGTATACTCAGAGGCGTACCTCTTCTCCAAGGCTGCTTCGACCGTTCTTTACCTGCCCACTTCTTTAACGATCTTTGCTTTGCTTTGCCAGGTCTACTCACATGTGGAAGTCTACTAGAATCCGTCCTTCCATGGCCATTTCTTAATACCTGGGTTATTCTTTACTCGGCCACTTTTCAAATTCTATTTTGATTGTTCTGCTTTGCCACTTCTGTAGTTCGACTCGGATCTTTCTTCCCTTGACCACTATGCTAAAGGGATTTGAATCATTTTTATATACAAAACGTTTTAATAAACTGTTAAAGACTTAACCTTGCTTAACACCTAAATGATTAAGCTTTGCTTGACACCTAATTCGATCGCGTTCTTGTCAAACTGATGAATATTTTGATGAGATTTGAGAACAATTAATGCTGAATTTTTACCCTCACACAAAATCACTGTACATCAGTTAGTCTAATTTTAGTAAAGATCCAATCTGTTTTGGATCTTGCTATCTGTAAAACACAGCGCTGTTGAATTCTGGATTATGATTGGTCAGATGTTGATTAATTTTCAATAACACTACCTCTGATAATAGTGAAGCTACATATCATATATCTATAGTAACCACTAATTCATACAGACTCGTATGGTGGGCATGTTACATAAGCTAAGTTTTTCTGTAAGGAGATATTTGTTTAACATTAATGGAAGGAGTCTCCAATGTCAGCATTTAAAGCTATAAGTTTCAGTTTCCTGCCATGAGCATGTTGTCACTTTGCGGTTTGTAGGTAATATGACATTGCTTTTTTTTAAGGAACTTCGATGCAAAATTTTAATTGTTGGCAAATGGCTGTGGTATAAGAGGAATAAAACACTTCGGGATGTGCTGTTATAAGAAAATAATCAACTTCAGGGTGGTAACAGTAACTCCGCTTCATCACACCACCCCATCGTTGATTATGTTACTGTAACAGCACGACCCGGTGTGTTTGAATACTTACATAATTCAAGCTAATCACAAGAAGGCAAATTTAAAAGATAGATTTATAACTAGTATAATATATCTAATAGCCTCTAATAGTAAAATCTGTAAAGTAGCGAGCTAAACAAGACAGTTTGTTTGCGAAAACTGACCTTCAACTTCACGTAAGTGAACAACAAATATGGAAATAGCACAGAAACGTTCATACAAAAACTGTTCGATTTTCTTCAATCCATCAAACTCGATCAAGGACAGTCAACGCCATTAATTCCAGTTAGACACGTGACTTGCTACACTAGTTTACGATGTTTACCCAAACTGTGCCGTAACATCCATATACAAGCAACGTTCATACATTTAGAATTACTTTAATATTAAAATACCTGTCATTTCTGCGTAATTGATATTAATTCAACATGCAATCAAATAAAAGAGTAGCATTCTTTTCTAGCCTTATGTATGTTAATAAATTTATGAACATAAACAGAGTACTGTGAATTAATAACCAGCATTAACGATACTCATCAGTGCTACTGCTTTGATACTGTGGTACTATGATACTGAAAGACAAAAGTGTAAAAAATAGTATGCATACGTATAGTAAAATGTATTTTTATACGAACAGACGTTGGAGTTCCCATAACCAGCTGACTCAAATCTGAATTTAAAGATGGCGTCATGTGAAAGTGATAATGATTATGAAGATGATCATTTCTTTCTGACTCCCACCAGCCCGCTGTACTCAGAATTCTGACCTGGAGTCAGTTGCTGGAGAGAAAAGAGAGGCAGATAGTTTACGTCTGTTCCACATGCTAATGTTTTTACCAGAACATCAGGTATTTATAGGAACATCGGAAACGCTATAAGTTGTAAGAGACTGCAGTATATCAAAGTGTAAAGTAATAAAGATAACTCTCATTCTATGTGATGTTTGGCTAGAGAGGCGTTTAGCGTTAGCAATGTGTTGATTTGTGTGGAGCGCTAATCTCCTAATTATCTGAATCCAATTAGCAAGTAAGATTTTATCTGACTACTGATTAGACGACCATAGCAAGTTATGAGACCATCATG
The DNA here is from genome assembly GCA_037576675.1 of Pangasius sanitwongsei. Lineage (NCBI taxonomy): Eukaryota > Metazoa > Chordata > Actinopteri > Siluriformes > Pangasiidae > Pangasius > Pangasius sanitwongsei. The sequence continues at coordinate 2,819,690 of CM075016.1, read as the reverse complement.
TCTTTTTGTGACAAAGTATCAATCTACACTGTCACAAAATAAATTTTTTTCATGTTATGTTTTCTAAACAACCATGCTAGCATGAATTCTAATAAGCTAGCACTTGGGATTCACCCAAAAGTTGTGTGATTTGTGTAGCTGGGCTGGAAAGTAAGATGATGACAATTGTAATGCTTCTATCATTACTAAAAAAAAACAGAATAAATTGAAACAGATTGAAATGTCAATCACAATATCATGGTTCCATACCTGATATGTGTCTCTATCTCCGTTGGAGAGTAGATTCACTTTATCTGATGCTAGAAAACAAAACAGAGGGACACTTAGACAGAGAAAGGCAAATTAATCTGAGAAGTTTCTGATACCATTACATGACTTCTATGAAGCATTTAATGCCACTTACAGCCATTCCACATATTAATCAGTGTGACAGTAATAAAGTAAAATAAAGAAATTGGTAACTGTTTCATCGGAAGGAAGAATATAATCACTATATATTCATAAATACTCAAGTATTTGTATAGATTTTGTTAGCCAGCGAGATAACAACAGTTACTCTGACTGGATTTCTGGGAGGATTTATAACTTTCCCTCAGGTTTATACTTTTCTTAGCTAATACTAGCTACTAGATTTCTAAGAGGATTTTAGGTCATACTGTAAAAAGTTTATTATTAGCCAGCTAACAAACATAAGCTAACCCAGATTTCATAGATAACCTAGATTTCCGAGAGGTTTTTAAGTCATATTCATAAATGTTTATAAATTTCTCAGCTAGCTAACCTGACTGGATTTCTGAGAGGATTTATAACCATTTCTTATGTTTATAATTTTCTTTGCTACTGCTAGCCAGTAAGCTAACATGAGCTAACCTGATAAGATTTCTGAGAGGACTTTAGGTCATATTTATAAATGTTTATAAATTTCTCAGCTAGCTAACAGGAGTTAATCTGACTGGGTCTCTAGGGGGATTTCTGAGAGGATTCTGTCATATTCACAAATGTTGATTATTAGCTAGCTAACAAGGTTAGCTAAGGCTATCTCATGGAGCTCAGGTTAATAATTTTCCTAGCCAGTAAGCTAACAGGAGCTGATATGACAAGATTTCTGATACGAAGTTAGGTTATATCCATAAATGTTCATAATGTTTACTGCTAACACTAGCTAGCTCGCTTACATGAGCTAACCTGACAAAATTTCTGAGAGGATTTTTAAGACGTAGTCACAATGTCCATAATCTTTATTGTTAATGCTAGCCAGCTAACAAACATGGGCTAACTTGACAGGATTTCTGAGAGGAAGTTTTATTCAGATTCACAACCTTCTCAGGCAGAACAGCTAGTTAACATTTTCTAACTTGTCAGGAGTTCTGCGAGGACTTTAGGTCATAATCCACAAATGTTTATTAACCTCTCTGCAAAGTCTAGCTAGGAGCTAATCTGACAGGGTTTCTGAGAGGATATATTAGTCAGCTTCATAACCTTGTCTGTTAATGCTATCCAGATGCTGATGTGAGCTAACCTGACAGAACATTCTATGACTAAAAAAATTGCAGTCAGCTACTCAGAAATGTTAAAGGGAATATTTTCATGTCTTTGACTCTGTATAAATGTTCAAGAACATAAGATTTGTCTGAGGCGAGCTGTCACTATCGGGGGTTTCTCCTGGTTAAACATGACTGACCTTTGTTGCCAGAGAAGATTTTGCCTTTGGGCTGCCCAGTAATGCTATAAACCGCCCAGGCGATGAGAAAGGTGGCCAAAAGGTTCCCCACGATGACAACACTCAAGGCAGTTACGTCCATATCAATACAATTTTCACAAGCTACAGGAAAAAAAATGAAAAACTGTTGAATACAGGTTCTGAATGACTGAGTGCACTGCCAAGCAGTGTATTAAGGGCAAGAGAAAGTGACAGGATGACTGTTTATAGCTGTTATTATATAAATGATAATAAGAACTAGTTGTTTCACAGATGTTCCAAAACATTAAATGCAACTATAAATGGACAAAAAGTACATGCTGTTCTTTAATAGATTGTAATAGCTGGCAAATTGCTGTGGCATAAGAGCACACTCAGGACATGCTGTTACAGGAAAATAATCAACTTTGAGTTTGTAACAGTAACTCATCTGCTTAGTCACACCTCTCCGTTGTTGATAAGTTTCCCATAACAGCATGACACAGTGTTTTATTTTATAGTTAATTAACACTGTGTGTCTGGAGTGTCTATGTGTTAATGTTGTTATATGGAGTCACAATTGTTTTCTACTAGGACTTTCAGATATATTCCCATTTCATACAAAATCAAAAACCTTGAATAAATAAAATTGGCTGAATAAAACACTGTATGAGTATTAGATAACTGATGTAATGAAAATAGTTCTTGGTAGTGGGCACAAATTTTTTTAGATGTAACTGTATGTGGATGTGTTATACAAGCACAAGGATGTGTAAAATATATCCTATAAACACACCTATCAAATTTTAATTAGGTGTTGTGTTATTTTTGCAACAAGAAAGAAACAATATGCAAGAGAAAATGTTTTTTTTTTCCTTAAAATGTCCAGCCACTCATGAAGTAACTGTGCAAAATTAGATTTGTATTGTGTAAACGCTTGCATTTTCATGCATGTTCATGTAGCGCTTACACAATAAAAATCTAATTTTGCACAGTTACGTCACGAGAATACATTTTCATACAATGTGAACATGCATTTTCATGTAATTTATTTTTATTTTTTTTTACAAGTTGTAATCACTCACTTCTGAACTTGATTATCAACTTCATGGGCTCTTTACTAGTGTCATCAGGCTGACACACATATTCTCCAGAATTTCCATCTTTGTATTCTAAAGAGACCGTTTTATTTTCATTTTTTGTCCATTTGCCATCATTGCACTGGAAGTTAAAGCCAGTAGATGTCTTACTAATCTTAAATGGTTCTCCTTCGCCGGCTGTGGAAAAATACAAAGGAAAAAAGATGATGTCACAATTTACCCTGACACAGTACAGTTCAAAACAAGATACGAGAAATATATACCTTTAAAATTAATTTCTTTAACAATATTCTTTGTTTAAAACATACAACCTTACAAATATTTCAACAAATGTCATCTTTAGTTTACTTAACAAGTAGCTAATTTGATGTAAATAATTTATATGTAAAAGTAATAAGTATATAAGTAATAAATAAGATGTTTAAATAAGGTGTATTTAAAGATGTAATAAATAAGAAGAGTTTCCTATATTTACTACTTTTAAATCCAATATTTGCACTCGATATCCAGTATTATGACCTTCGATATGGTGCAAATAACTTTATAACCAGTGAAAAAGAAAACCAAATTTTTGACTTTGTTCCATTAGGTTAACTTACTGTATTTGCACTCCATCTAAGGTCCTAATAAGGTAACTTAAGATAATGTTACTAAAATATTTGATTGTTATATATTTTATTATACATGTTAAGTTAAATGTTGTAAATTAATACAGTGATACATTATTTGACACTGTTGAATAGCCTTTCTTTATATACCAGATCTACACTAACACAATATAACACAATGAAGATATTGTGTTGCAATTTATTTACTTATTAACTAGTTACACTTACTTATACACGTATCAACCCCAGACAAAATGTCAGATAAAAGTCATAAAAATCAACTTATCCATTTTATCTTATACACCTTTTTACATCTTATTAGCTTGTTATATTTATTTATTTATAATCTTATTTACACCAAATCCAAGGTCATATTAAAGACGGAATATAGTCATGAACATATCTGACACACTGTCAGACTTTGAGATGTACACTAAACACATGCAAACTAGCATTAAATCAGTTAGGTAATAATGCTTAATGCGTAAAGCATTAACACAAACTGTTAAACAAACAAACGTAGCAAACTTATTGTCATGCTAACTGCTACAGTTTCTCATCAGTTACAAAGCAATGTGAAGGATTAACGTTGCCATTTCATTTCTCAAACTTATTCCTTAGATACTTATCATATTAACTTATTAAAATATTTATCCGATCAAATGTGTCATGTTTTAACTATAAAGTAGACTTTATCATAAATGCTATGCAATCTTACAGGTAGTGAGCTTGAATTAGAAAATGTTAGTAATTTGAGCTTATTGTAATATAGTAAACCTATATTTTCCCTACAAACTTATTTACAATGAGGCCATACAAAAAAGTAGAAAATATCATGGACATTCAAAGTAGTGAACTTGGTAAATAGTAACACATATTGTTAATTTATCTACTTGTACATTTAGAAATTCCTTATTTAGGTCCTATATTCCCTTATTTACATTAAATCTAAGGTAAAAATAAACTAAAGACAAAATTCATAAACAATAATGACCAAAAGGTTGCAGATTACAATCCCAGCAAGCACTTTAATAATTATTATTATTTATTTCTATCAGGTTACTGGCCGGAATGCCACTTTGGATAAAAGCCAAATTCATATAGGTTTTTAAATTGTTCTAAAGTTTGGTAAAGGTAAGCATTATAAACCTGAAAATTAAAAAATAATCTAAATTGGCCATATTTATGGTATCAATTTTCACATGAAAATAGTGCTTTGTAAATTGTTATTTAGTTCTTTCCTTCCCTTCTTTATCTATTCCTTATTTACATACAAATCTATATGATTATAGTCTTTACTTACAATCCTGTTTCAAACATTTCATTTAGCTTGTATTGTATTGTATTGTATATATTGTATAAATTGTATAAATTTTGTAAAATTACATGTTCTCATGCTAAACTTCAAAGTGAAGCACAAAAACAATCCTACTTACAGACCAATTTCTGCATCAGCAAGCAGGTAAAAAGAAAGAACAAACTTCTCCACTTCATCTTGATCAGTGTTCTGACTTTACAGCTAAAAAGCAAAAGTTAGACTTGCTTCATGTACATCAGCATTTCAGTTCAGGAGGCAATGGTACAAGTGTGTGTGTGTGTGTGTGTACTGGTTAGTTGCTCAATCCAAAATGGAGGACGATCTATAAAACAGCGAAGCCATTTGCCTTGTTACATTCCGCCATTTTAACTTTAACGTTGTGCTCCTTTCTAGCATTGAACACCACAAATAACTACTATTAAATCTGACTGATAAAGTGATTAATACACAACTTAACACTATTAAACTAATAATTAACTATGATTTATAACTACATAACTATATAACTAAAACATTTCTAAAGCCAAGATAAGTTTATTCTATAAATGATGCAATACATTTTAATCATTTTAAATTCCATATTTTACCTGTAAAGTTTAACCTACTGCAACATTCCTTAACATTATAATCAGACTATTGAAATTAGGTTTTAAAAATAATTCCATTCTGTAATCGCTAGATAGCATTAATCTACAGACGTACAACATGTATTAATAAAAAACAATTACTGTATGCAATAAAAAAAATGTAAATTACAAATAAAAATAAACATCTGTTTTGAAAATAATTGAAACATTCATACTATAAAAATGTTCTTACCCCAAATACACACTCTTCTTCACTGTAAGTCTTTCTCTGTCTCTAACTTGGGTGCTTCCTACACACAGAGGAAGTGTGTGTGTGTGTGTGTGGACTTGGTTTTCTCATGTCGCACTAAATGAATACACACAGTGACCTAATAACATGGCAGATAAATACACTAACTTTTAATGCAAAATGTTCGAGGTTTGAGACACTTTTGGCCATTACATTCAAATTTAATGATAAAGTTATGACAAATTTAAATAAACTGCATATTATAAATATCAAAACTAATCTGGAGGTTTATTATAAGTCTTATAACTATAGTAATTAAACAGAAAATAAATCTCAGTTGATTAAAAAAAAAAAAGTATGTGACGCTGGACACTAGAAAATGCAATGTCATGTAATTAATACTAATAATTTGTCATTTATCCATAGAAGTATTTTTTATTTGTTACAGATGGATTTCATTTCGATTAAAATTTCTACAAGATGAAGTCTAGATGAATTTTATGCTAGAAAGTTAAACACTGCTTTTGTACCCTGTGGTAGTTGTCAGCTTACAATAACTCATTTCTATGTTATACACTCGACTCAGAGCAGCAGGGATCCCACAAACAACTTCCTGTATGCCAACCGTACACCACAGAAAGGCACCTGTGTGTCTCCCACGACACACACACACACACACACACACACACACACACACCCTTAAAGACTATATCTTACAAATATTTTCACAGAAAACTCCCAATAAACCCTTTTAGACGCAACACACTTGCATATGTACTTAAGTACAACTTACTACTTTTTATGTTCACTAGCTTTAAGTTCATTTAGCTGTTCTTAAGTTCACTACTTTGAAGTTCATGATATATTTTCTTCTTTTAAATTCACTTCTTTCTTCTTCTTCTTTCGGCTTTTCCCTTCAGGGGTCTCCACAGCGAATCATCACTCTCCACCTATCCCTATCTTCTG
>CM075016.1:2794519-2813104 GCA_037576675.1 Pangasius sanitwongsei | reverse complement strand
CTCTCCCTCCTCTGAACATGTCCAAACCATCTTAATCTGGCCTCCCTAACTTTGTCCCCCAAATGTCCAACATGAGCCGTCCCTCTGATGTACTCGTTCCTATATTTGCTAATTTTAAGTTAAATTAGTTCCTCATTTATTTGTAGTGCAAAAAAATTATATCTTAGCAAGTGAAAAAATATCTTATGGGAAAATGTATGTCTTATTATGAGAGTATTCTGCCTGTTTTTATATGCTTTTACTCATTTCAAGCTTAGAAAATTTCTTTTTCTATTGGCAGATAATTTTATTTCTTTCTAGAAAAATTATTTGGCAATAGAACAAAACTATATTAAGCTTGAAATTAGCCAAAAAAAAAGCCAGAAATAGTTTCATAATCATATATTTGGTTCATTGTAATCATATAACAGGAAATAGAAATACTACATACATTTGTCTGTATTTTTTCACTAGTTAAGATTTTTGCAGTGTGCTCGTGAAGTTCACTACTTTTAGGGTTGTAAAAGGTATTTTAAAGTATTAAGTTCTAGCTGAACTACTTCTAAGATTATGTTTATGTAGTATAAGTCCAAAAGTGTCAAGATACTTTTCTAAGTTTAAGTTCATTACTTATCAAATGTTTTATTAAAAATATTGTTAAAAACACACCTTATTTAAAAAAAGTTTACAAGGATTTTCACAGAACACTCCCATTAAAGCCTTTCAGAAGCAATACACATACATACTTACCATACTTCCAGTTTTTACTAGTTTAAAAAGTTCTTAATTTTAAAATGATACATTTACTTCAAGTGACACTTTTAAGTTTTAAAAAAAATACTTTAAAAACACAATCACTGTGCTACTCTTAAGTTCACTATTCTATAAGATCTGACTATATCTGTCAGGTTTAAGTTGACAATTCGGATATGTTTTTACATTTTGTACTCTAAGTTACTACTTTTAGCATTGTAAAGGGTATTTTAACATATTCTTATACTACATTTATAATTTTATCATCACTGAACGTTCACTAACTGTAACAACATAAGTTTATTATACTGTAGTGCATGATTGAGTCCAGGGATCTTAATATATTTTCTACTTTTAAGTTCACTATTTAAGTTCACTACTTTGGTAAACATTTTAAGTTTAATACTTCTGAAATGGTTTACAATAAATATACTTTATACAAACTGTCCTTCAAAACCATACTTACAGTTTACTACTTTTAAAATTATACATTTTTTAAAATAAATTTTAAGCTCACAACTTTTAATACAAGTTCATTTTGCTGCTCTTAAGTTCACTATTTTTTAAAAGTCCTAATATATTTGCTATATTTAAGAACCATTTTATATTCTATGGTATAAATTTCAACATATGAACTAAATTTGTGACTTTTATCTCATCACTTTTAAGATTATATTCCTGTATGTTTACTGTATATTGCCACTTTAATGTTTACTAACTGTAATAAAAGTTTACTGTACTCTATTTGCATAAGAGTAAAAGACTTCTTTATGATTATAAGTTAACTATGTTAGCTAATGTTTTTTTTTAATATTTGCAATCTTACTTCATGAATTTTAATAACAAATTATAACAAAAAACTTTACCGTTATTGCTTTATTACATCAGTACCCTCACTGTTACTTCCTCGCTATAAGACGCCTGATGAAAAAATTCTCTGGACAAAAAGTTTTCATCTACATCTGAGGAAACCGTTTTAGAATTAGAGGAACTGATCTCAAAACTATAGCTCTGAATAAATCATTAAAGTGTTTCACGACAAGGACTTCATAATATAGGACTGTTTTGACCATTTCTTTTATGATGATTCGTTCAGTGTTATTTGACTCGGTATGAGTTTGATTCGTAGATTTGATCTGAATCACTTCCACATTGCCTTTGTAGATTTAACGTCATTCCTCTTTAGTTCATAAGCAGTACTGATTCATTTCATGTTCATGCTGCATATCTGATTTATTATTTAATTCAGTGATGATTTGGTTCATAAACCGTACTAATTCTCTTTCACTTTCTCAGTACAATCTTGACACGCAGATTTAATATTAAGTTCATATTTAGTGATTTATTAACAGGTGTAATTTTATTCCTGCTTGGTGTTTGATTCAGTAGCAAATTTGATTCAGTGATGATTCAGTGCAATCTTCTCATGCAGATTTAATATAAAGATTTAATATAAAGCTACAGTTGTGCCTTTACAGATTATATTTTTATTCATTTTTGGTGCATAAGCAGCGTTGATTTGTTAAATCATCCGTGTTCCACTCTGATTCATGCACAGTCCGATTCAGTGATGACTCACTGATTTTACCTTCATACATTTCAATTGATTCTTATGTGAATCATTTGCAAAATTGACTCGTTTCATCCCCACCACTGATTTGATATCTGATTTATCCACATGTTTGGTTCAGTGAGGATTCACTGACATTATGGATATGTGGTTGTGTGTGAAAAGAAAAAAGAAAAGGAAAAAAAACCCCACTCGTGTCTCAAATCCTAGCACCTCCTGCTGGATGGAAAGAACCGAATCTCTCCATCTTGTCTTTAATAAGTAACTTTTGACATATAATATATACACAGTACATTCCTTATATGTACATGCATTAAAATATACATGTAAATATATAAATACATATGTAACCTCTGCAGTGTAGTCTTATTATTATTACAAATATAACTTTCATCATTATATTATTATTATACTTCATTTAACATTCTCTTCGATTACACAAAGACCGTGGAGCATTGCACATAGCAGCAAAGAATTCTGGGTAATGACTCTTCAGTAGCAATCTCTATACCTGGATATGATGTTCTATTAAACTTGTATTATTTCTATACAATTTTATATCATTTTCATTTCTTTAGCATTAAAATATTGTTTAGATCTTTTTTTTTTTTTTTTGGAATGATGTGATATGATAAGCTCACAATATGATAAACATAGAACCCAGTATCAATATTTTTTCTGGTTTATTGAGTTCTAAGCTTCAAGAAAAGCTTTTAAAGGCATCAGTTCTACAACTTTCATTCATTTGTGTAATTATAAGAAAACTAACTGTCTACGTTTGAAGCAGCCATTTTAAAATCTGTATACCTAGCATGGGGTAAAATGCTGATTTATTTATTTATTTATTTATTTTTGAAGGAATTGTTTGTAAGAAAAAAAAAAAAAAGTAACTTCGAAGTTAATAACGTTTTGGAAGAAAATGGAGGGGAAATGAATTATATAATTTATATTATATAATTAGATATTAAATTACAACATAAAATTTTATATTTTAATATAAAATTATATTATGTATGCATGTATAAATTAATTTATATTATCATAAATTACATATATAATTATAATCATTTATATCATGTAAAACCTATATAAAGTAAAATTGAGGTTGCTAGACTTAAATATTTTTTTTAAATATTAAAATCTAGCAAGCACAAATTCATTGTGGGATGAGTGTGGGGTGTGTGTGTGTGTGTGTGTTGAGAAATACAATCAGAGCCAGATCTCTTCGCTGCTTGTGCTGTTTACTTTGTAGATGTAACCGACCATGGGGTATCTGGCGAAACCTGAAAGGGGGAAAAAAACAAAAAAAAACCAAAATCATCACATCGTGAAAGGAGCACAGACTAAACCATTTGCATCGATTTAAAAAAAAAATGTGTACACGTCTCTAAGTAGCCTTCAAACACACACTTTCAGGTGCCGTGACCTCTGACCTCTGGCGGCGTAGGCCAACGAGAGGTCCTCTTCCTCCTCCTCCTCTTTAGTCTTCCGTGTTAAAGTGTTCTGTTTGGAGTTCGGAAGCCGTCCTGAAAACATTAACGCAAACGTTAAACCGTGATCTGACGTCCAATTAAAACTGGAATAGTCAAATTAAATACTTATTTAAATTTAAAGCTGCATTAAATTCATTCACAATTTTGATTCAGTGATGGTTTACTCTGATTTTGCAGATTTCATTTAATTCCTCTTGGGTTCATACTGATTTGCTCATGTTCGATCTATATTTGATCCACTGATTCACAAATTGACTACTTTTTACATGATTCATTCACCAGTTTTTGACTCATGTGTCTTCACTGACTGACTCTGTATTTGATTCAGTTCTTGCTTGTATTTGCTTTTGGATTTGATTCATTTGTTGCAAATTTGACTCCCTTTTGAACCGACTCAGTTCTCATTCATTTTGTTATTTATTTATAATTATTAGCATCTGAAACAAAAACTTTTTTAAAAAAAAAATTAAGGTCCTTGAATAAAAGATGAATGTGGATGTAGGATCCCAAGGATATTTGATTCATTCATGGGTTTGATTCAGTTGCCATTGCAGAATTAATAGATTCATTTTATAGATTATATTAACGTGTAATGGATTCGTTCACAGATTTGGACTCATTGATTCAGTTTACAGATTTAATTCCTGTTAGGATTATTAGCAGCGCAGATTCATTCCATATTAATGTTTGACTCAGTACAGATTTGATCCCTTGCTCATTTTCTTTCATGTTGGTTAATAAGCAGATTTGTTCAGCTGGATATTTGATTCATTCTCATATTTGATGCGGCGTGGGCTTGCCTTTACAGAGAGCGCTGTGTTCGTTGAGCGGCACGTTGGAGGGCAGCGACATGTTCTCACGTGGCAGATACACTCCATTCACCTGCACTTTGTCTGATCTGTTACTGAAAAGAAAGACATATTGCATAAAACCTACCACACACACAACAGAGTACTTTCTTTTCCACAGTGATGCATTTACCTACCATTCTTGGGTCATGGGAATTGCGACTGGTTCCTCTGAAAGAAGAACAGAAACAAAATAAGGAACAATAATTATTGTGTGTGTGTATATATATATATATATATATGGGACTAAAGTTAAGGTTGATGCATACCAATGACTTTGGTTTTGTCCTTGTGCAGAAGACAGAGCACCATCAGAGTGAGGATGAGGAGCGTGACGAAGCCCGCAACACCACCCGTGACAATCCCTAGCACCGGCACTTCCACCCGAGACTGCAGGAATTCTGGGAAAAAAATAAGTACAAAAAGTAAATGGACCTTCAATGGAGAATTTTGTTTGCTAATTTAGGCCGTTACTCCTTATTATTTGTGTTTGTTTTGAAAACTTAACAGTTATTTAATTAAAAAAAAAAATTAATGTAAGAAGCAATGAACTGATGGTTCTGTGCTAGAAAATTTATTAAAGCATATAAATAGGATAAAAAGGAAAAAAAACGATGTAACATGGTCACCTGACCAAATATGGTGATATGGTAATCTAAACTAATTGCAGATTTAATTACATTTGGTGATTTGTGAAATTAATTCATTAGGATAACCTGATCCAAATCTTCATTGCGTACCTGTGAGCGTCAGGTTGGTGTGGGAGGAGCCGAGGCTGTTGTTGGCACTGAGCGAAACGTTTCCTGATAGGCTGCTCAGCATGACCTGCAGGCTGTGATTGGCCAGCCACGGGTAGCTCCGCGAGTCCAGGATGAGGAAGTCGGAGGTGTTGGCCACCAGCTGGCCGGACTGATCCACCCACGTGATGGTGGCGGGGGGGTTGGAGCGAACCAATGCAAAGAGCACCAAGGAGATCCCGGGGTCAGCGGTCTCGCTGTAGTGGGCGTTGACTCGCAGAATCTCCGGCTGAACTGTGAGTGAGATATTTTTGGGATATTCTTAAACTATCGGACCTTTGTTTTTTTTTTGTTCTGTTCCATGGAAAATTCAACATACAGTGCTTAAAGAATTTCAAGTATTATTTTTATTATTTATGTTATTATTGTTTATACTATTTTAAAAGTATCTTAAGTATTATATATTAATTATTTTGCAATAAATTTCTTACCCAGTGTAGTGCGGTGGTTTTTTTTTTTTAATTACACTTCCTCTGAACCAACCTCTAGTGAAACCCAATAAAGATTGCAGATGTCCCATAAATACATTATTAAGTTATATGCACGCATGAATAGTTTATGTAAGGGCAAGGGTATTTAACCACAACTTCAAGTTTAAATCCAATTAAATCTCCGTCTTTCACAATTTCCCATATGAATTTGTCAGAATTTTGCATGAGATCAGGTAAAAGGCAAGACAAGATCAGTTTTATATTTGCTGGTTTCCATGATTTCAAGAACTGGGCTCCAATATTTTCCTGAACTGGACCTTACTATTTTCCTGAATTGGGCTACATTAGCTTCCCAAATTGGGCCAAACTAGTTTCCTGAACTAGACTCCCATTATCTTCCTGAATTGGTCAGAATTGGTCTCCACTACTTTGCATAATTAGTTCATTTGTCGTCTTCTCGCTATCTGTAAGACACATTAACCCTTTCTGCTATAACAATCCTTTAATGTGATGATGATATGCTGGATGTGTGTATTTCTCATTACTCACACTGAACGTTAAGGACAACGGTGGCGTTGTAGCTCTCTCCACCACGCGGGTTCGAGGCGGCACACACCAGCTCGCGATCCCACTTCCTGGGCCGGAGAGTGAACGTGCTGTTTCGCTCTGCACTGTACTTCATCGTTCCCTTGTCATTTGGCGACGTCATCACCAGGCGCCCCGGCCCCCGGCTACCTGAAACTTCACTCTGTCTCTCACCGTTGAGGTACCAGGTGAGCAGGGGCGGGGCTTGTGGACTCCAGCCCTCTGATTGGCAATTGAAGCTATGGGTGATGTTTTCTTGCACAGTGACCTCGGAGTGTTGGCGTCCATCAATCCTGGGGGCAGGGTCAAGTGCTCGTGCGTGGCCTATATATTAAAAAAATGTATATTCTGTATTAGCGTTGGATAATAAATATATTGATGAAGCCAGTTATGATTCATCCTGTCCTGGTTGATTTAGTAAATGACCAATGTTACAAAACAGCCTACATTTAACCCAAGTGTTTCTAAACTTTTTCAGCAAACAACCGCAAGTGGACTTTATGAATGTTCGGTAACCCCAAGCCTTAACCACCCTACACTTCTTTTCACTTACAGATTTATATTTTAGAACTTGCAAATCCATATTCAGGAAATGTTTTGGCATATTTTTATGCTGACTTCGGGTGTTCCACTGAGTCAGAATTCCGTCAGTGTTGTGGAGGAACTAGCGGAGGTAGAGGGATGGAGAAATCTGCTCATTTTTATTGCTGAAATCCTACGCTAGTGCAGCACATCAGGATAGTGAAATATGTAAAAAGTTTACAAATGAATATTACAATTAACTATGAAAACAGATTTTGAAAGGTTACTGCAAGGTCTCATTCAAACAGGCCAGGTTTAATTGAACTGAAGAGTGTGCATTCTGTTTTAGTCTTTTTCCGCTCTCCTGACACGCTGCACTGGCGTAGGAGTTGAGAAATAAAAAAATGGACAAATGTCTCCATTTATCTACCTCCGCAAGTTCCTCCAAAACATCGAGTGACTCTGACTCAGTGGAACAACACAAGTCAAAAATATGCCGAAATATTATTTTACAAGCATGGCGGTAAATAACAAGGAGAAACTTCGGGTCGTAGAAAATTCATCGTAGGAAAAAAAAAAAAGTTTGAGAAACATCTTCATGTCTTAAGAAATAATGATGTTAAATATGACAACTGCTAAAAATAAAGTAGCCTAGACCTTTATGTTATTGTTCATATTATGCAGAGTGGTTTTGGTTCCTCACCTGTCCATCCCCAGGTAAAGGTGTGCAAAAGCAGAACAGTGAACCTCGCCCTCCACCTTATGCACACACTAAACTCCATCCTGTCCTAAAGAGGAAAAAAGAGATAAATTATACCAAACAGGGCAGAATGGTGGAATAAAGATCATCATGTACGGAAAAAGTTCTCAGAGGACAGCTGCTTGAGGAACAAGCGAACAGATGGATTTAGAGACCCAAAAAACAGACCCAAAATCAATCAATCAGTTGTTAATATTGTGAAGTTTTCTGTAAGGATGTGTTTATTTAATATGATTAGCTACTTATCTTCAAGAAAGGGGAAAAAAAAGAGAGGCTAGTGAGGGAATGACTGTTTATAGCTGCTATAACGTAAGTGAGAACAGGAACTAAGTTTGTTTTCTGGAACGTTAAATGTGGCTATAAATGGATAAAAAGCACAATTGTTAGCAAATCGCTGTGGTGTAAGAGGAATAAAGCACTTGGTGCCACATTGTTTTAGGAAAAAAAAAAACAACTATGCGGTAGTGACAGTATCTCCGCTTCATCACACTACACCGTCATTGATTATTTTCCTAGAACAGCACAACATGAAGTGTTTTATTCTTGACATCTAGTTCCTTACAAGATCAATTCTAAGACTCTAACCGTATTTTATCAAGAATCGTGCAAGCTCTAAATGGTCTAAAAGGCATGTTTCTGAATAAGAGAAAAAAAAGGATTGCAACGCTGCATATAAGGTTAAAACCTTAGGTCTAAACAAGCTATGCATGATGGAGAAGCTATAGGAAGATGGATGGATGGAAACTGATAGTGAGAGAGCAGATCCACGTCAGAGAGGAACAAGGCTCAGCACGAGAGGAGAAAGAGAGGGAAAGAATGACAAACAATGCATGATGGAGGAGTGCGAAAGCGATGACGCTCAGAGCTTGTCAATAATTCATGGCCACTGTGTTTTGATTTCCAAACGAGAGAAATTCCGTCAGTTCCGAGAAATGGAACGAATAAAACTAGGAAGTCGATCAAGCAGATCAGTGCGAGTGGGTTATCACATCGATCCTGGCAATCAATATCAATCAGGATCGATCGCAGGTCCAGAGAACGTTACAGAACAGTGACGGAGGCCATATTGTTCGGAACAAGTGCACACTCACCAAGACCCTCATGTTCTCTCATACAGAATGATCTGAGCACACACACACACACACAGCACTAAGACACCACACACACACACACTGCACGATGATGTCAGTGAATCATACGTTAGAATACGTTTGTAATTTCAGGCACACACACTCACACACTTTCTCTCTCTCTCTCTCTCTCTCATACACACTCTTACCTCAGGGCAGATGTATTAGTCTGCTGTCTTTTAGCCTTACGTAGATCCATGCATGCCTGCAGGAGCTCGTACACTTGCTGCAGCTGGCACAGCGCGCACACACACACACACACACACACACAGAATGACGTATTATTGCCTCTGAGAGTGATAGTGTGTTTGTGCGTGTGTGTGTGTGGGGGGGGGATGGTTCAGTCACCTTGACGGTAGGTCTGGTCAGAGAAATGCACTTTATTTTCACAAATAAATTCCTATTTACACATAAATGTTGTCACTCTTATTGATTACTTTGCTGCAGCCATTCACTGAAATGCACGAATCCTCTGTACAAACCCATCAGCTTCGCTCATGCTCTATTACTCTGGCCTGAAAAGCCTCTGCAGTGCAGACCCACGCGCAGACACGATCAACAGATCCCAGAGCATCCCGGATGCACAATACAGCTGAGAGCTGCTCTTCATCAAACCGGTTCTCAAATTAATTCAAATGGATCATTCATCAGCAATGCAAGTCCATAAAGCGCAAAACACACAGCAGGTGGTCACGCAGATGTTCGAGACGTCACGTACTGATGACTTGCCGCATAACTGCGTCTCGGCACTGGGCAACTTTTAAGGAATAACAGCATCATGGAGACAACAGAGCCATCAAAACAAGTCCAGGACTGGAAGTTCCGGAAAAATATCAATCAGGGTTTGAAATTTCCAAGTCTAGTCCTTCTTGTCACGAATGTGTATGCCTGAAATATCCTTAATATAGACTTCAAACAGTAAGAAAGAAGAAAAACTTTTTCTGGCATTTGACCTTGCTGTGACCTTGGCCCTGGTTGGATCAATTCCAAAATCTAATCAGCTTCATCGGCTGGTTAAAATGATAATGCCATATAAATCCTACAAACACTCAACCACTCGTTCTGGACATTTCATTTTAACAAGTATCTCGGATGGACGGACGAAAGTCAGTGTCCAGGTAAAGAGGAGATCAGTCAGCCAAGCAACCAAGCAACCAAGAGTCCAAGGGTAACTCTGAAGGAAGTTTTTGAGATCCTCAGCTCAGAGGGGAGAAGCTGTTCACAGGACAAACATAGCCTGGACACTTCCACAGACCTGAGGCACGTGAAAGCCTGTTGTGAGTTTGCCAAAAGACATGTTTGAGACTCAGCAAATATGTGAAAAACGGTTCTTTGGTCTAATGACACCACAATTAAACTCAATAGTTGAACAATATAGGTGTTGAGCCAACACCCTGAGAACACCATTCTGTGGAGCACTGTGAAGCATGGTGGTGGGAGCATCATGTTGGAAGTTACCCTTGAATAGTTAGTGAGTTAGTCGTAGGTGTGCCATATTCTTTCCATTTTTTTTTAAATAATGGACTTAACAGCGCTTTGCAGGATTATAAAACTTTTCCAGAATACCTTTCCAGAACTTGACAAGCTTGACAGCTTCTTGGTGTTCATGATGCCGTTCGTTCAGGATCAGGTGTATTTACATTGCGATCACATGACACTTTGACAGCACACCTCAACTCCATTCAGCTGTTCATTTCGCTTCACAGGTTTCACAATAACTCAGGCGAATGCCGAATTTTATTTGTAAATCATTTCGCAAACTATACTGATTTTTCTGAAACGTGTCAGCATTATGAGATATTTCATGTAGTTTTATGACATAAAAATCCCAATTTTCATCCATTTCAGTTCCAAAAGCGCAAAAGTGGAAAAGTCCCTGTGGATGAGCTGTTACTATAGAAACGATAATGCATTAGAATGAACGCATTATTATTAACCTGAGATTTGCAGCTGCACTAACGAGCTTCTCATTTTTGGATTCTGATTTTTGTGAAAGGGAGCGTTTATCATCGCAGGTGCCGCCGTCTATCCTCACGCTATAAACCTCCTCTCTCTGTGTCTCCTCCGATGAATAAGAGTCAAGTTTGCATTAGCGCCTTTTTGTAAATGCGAAATTTCCATTTTTTTCATATGGCGTCCCTCAAGGCTTTATCATAGGTCCTGTTTTTTGGGGTTTTTTTGTCCTGCCTTTAAAAAGCAACGTCTTGAAAAACAGGGTGGTTTACACCCAACTGTACACACCACTGTGGCTGAAACAACGTGATTACACAATGATATGATGTCTTTCAGTACAGCTTTCTATTTTCAAAGCATAACGCCACAGTGGCAGTGAGAGAGAATAGTGCTGGGCTTCTTTATTTATTTATTTATTTTTTACTAGAAAAATAATAGCTAAGAACAATTATTAGTCAAATTTAAGCCATGGTTGATTTGTGCATTCTGATTATTTTTGCATAAAGAAAAAAATGCAAACCCAAAAGAAAAGTGTAAAAGTAAGTAAAGAAAGAAAAAGAAAAAAAGAAAGAAAAGTAGGGGCAGCAACCATATACATTTTTAATTGTAAAATAATTGTCGAAAATGATACTGTTTGTATAATAATAATAATAATCATCATAATTAAAATGTGCATTTTGTTTTCAGGAAAAAGGGAAAAGAAAAAAACAGACAAAAAGGAAAAACAAAATGTTATAAAAATAAAATGAGAAAATTCTAAAAAATAATAATAATTTTAAATAAGAAATAAAGTAAATATGTAAGTGGGGAATCAATAGCTGTAAAATTGGCAAAAATGATATTGGTCTTATAAATCAAGAAAGAAAGAAAAAAAATCATTAAATAGATAAATAAAAAAGAAAAATGAGGCTGCATCGATATCCAACAATTATATTGGACATATAATGAGAGAGAGAACAAGAGAAATATTTTTTTGAAAAAAAGAATTGATATTAAAAACAGAAATATATGAAAAATAAGCAAGAAAGAAAAGAAAATAGATAAATAATAAAGAAACAGAGAAAAGACAGAAAGAAAGAAAGAAAGAAAGAAAGAAAGAAAGGAGTGGCAATAATATCTATTAAGATAACCAAAGAAAAGAAAGAAAAAAAAGAGGAAAAGAACAAAATGTAAATAAGGACAGAAAAAAGTATGAAAGGATTAAAGCAACTAAAAATTTAAAAAAGATAAAAGGGGAACAAATGAAGAAAGCAGAAAAAATAAAACAAGCAAAAAAGTGAAATTATATCATTTAAAAAAAGAAAGAAAGAAAACCAATAAAAGGAAAATAGGAGAAAGAAAAATGTCACAGAACATTCACACACACACACACACACACAGATACTAAACACCCAACCATCAGGTTTTTATTTATTTCTTTATTTATATATATTTATTATTCTCTCAGTTTGTTTGGAATTCTTTTTTTTAACCATTTGTTGTTGCACTTTAGTATTTTTTTGTACTCAAAACAAAAACGAAACAACAACAAAAAAAAAAAAACTAAGAAAACAAAAATGAACAAAATGAAATGACTGGGGAAAAAGAGAGGGAACGGGAAGAGAGAAGAGACGACGAGGACGCTGCCTTTATCAACGATGACCCAGCATGCACCTGGGGCATGGACACAAGGCACGGGGCGCAAAACACTACACACACACACACACACACACTAACTTGACCGTTAAGTCCATTTGTGAATGGTCGCTTCCCAAATCTCTGTAGTCTGCAGTCCAGATCTAGTGCACTTCTTCCTTTTATTAGCAGAGTGCTGAATTCTCGGCTAATCACAAACATTACAAACTCATGAATGTTAGCCAACGGGCGTGTCCCAAATCTCACCTTCTCCCTGTTCACTTTAGACCTAGTGCTCACGTGAAGCTGCTAGTAAGCTTAAACAGGTGAACTCTGAAAATTCAGTCAACTCCATTCACTCATGGTCTTACCCCTGACATAGTGTGCACTCCAAACCTAGTGCACTTGAAATACTTTCCTTGACGTTTGGAACTCGTTGGACTTAACCAGATTGCGTCTTTGGACAAATATAGTTAGCGCTAAAGGTTCGATTCAAGAGTCTGGAGTTTTGGATGCAAACCTCAACCCGTGTATATGTGTGAGCGTGTGTGTGTGTGTGTGTGTGTGTGTGTGTCAGACATACAAAGGGAAGGACTGGACTGCAAATGCGAACGTGTGGTGATATGTATGAGCTAGCATCTCTCTTAAACACGCACACAAAATGGTGGCCGTGACAGCGCAGCGCAGCAAAAACAATAAAAAGCAGCAAAAATTAAAACATAAAAATAAAATTAATTACACTCTCCTCGGCCTGTGGGATAAAACGAGCGTCTCTCCGAAAGAAAAAAAAATAAAATACAAATAAAGAAATATATAAAAACATACACGCGTACAGAAATACAGAAAGCTTACAGAAACGTTGGCGATCTATACACGGCGTCACTGTACAGGAAGAGGAGCTGGCAATACGCCGCGCTGCCACGGCCGGGAAAAGAGATGGAGAGAAAGGTGTGGAATGAATGGAATTAGGGAGGGAGTGAAAAGAAAGACGGAGAGGTTAAGAAAATAAAGCTCGCTTTAAACTGAAAGTGCAGGATCGTGTTTTTTTTTTTTTTTCTGTTTGCAACACCGATTTTTTTTTTCTCTCTTTTAATAATATTAATAATTGTCATTATAATATTATAACCATAAAACTTCTTTTACAGAAAACAATAACAATAAGAATAATAATAATTAATAAGAATGATCATAATTCCTACGTGAACGTTAGCCGTAAAAATGCATTTAAAAAAAATTTTAAAAAAAAAAAAAAAAAAAAAAAAAAAAAAAACAAAGAAAGAAAGAAAAAGAAGAAAGACAGAGAGAGAAGGAGACGAAACGAATGAGAGCTGGTCGTCCTGTGCCATGGCGAAGGTCTCCGTGCCCGTCCACCCCCGCCAGCGTATCAGAGTAGACCGCCCCGTGCTGGGCTGCTATCAGAGCTGCTCCGGAATGATCCATTGTAGCGCTGTGGATGGGGGGGGAGGTTACGAAACGCTGACGCTACCCCGCTTCCAGGGAGGGGGGGAGGAAAAAAAAAAAAAAAAAAAAAAAAAAAAAAAAAAATAACAAAGGAAAGGATTTTTGTGAAATAATTTGGGTTTGTGGCTTTGCATGTGATGTGTGTGTGTGTGTTTGTGTGTCAGAGAGAGAATGAATGTGTGTGTTTATACAGATGTGTCTACATAAGACTGTGTGCAGATGCCTCGCTATGGCGACGTCGACGAGACAGAAGGGGCGGAGTCAGAGGGAGAGGGAGTCACCCGGTTCGTCCAATCGGTGGGAAGAGCGAGACGATGAGCAATCCTCTTCTTGGAGGGTGCGCACATGCACGCACGCACACACACATATGCGCATACACACACGCGCAGACACACACGATGGAGGTTTGGCATGACGCAGCTGAACACAGGAGACGGATATGGAGCTTTATACACACTGCACACACACCTAGAGAGAGAGAGAGAGAGAGAGAGAGAGAGAAATTCTCATGGATTATTTATATTCAAATACGTTTATGAAGAATTTTACACACACATACGCGTCACATTACCGGTGTGTTAGACGCCGGCCTGCTCCATGCTGTACTGAAGGTCTTGGGGTTTGTAGGTGAGCAGCATGTCGCTGGTGCAGGAGGAGGGGTAACACGCAGCCGAGTGCAGCTCGTCCTCCACGTTACACACTGCGCACACACACGTTAATATAACCTGCAGTCCACAGCTCAGTGTTTTTGCTATTATGGGAGAGAGAGACAGAGAGTGTGAGTGAGTGAGTGTACCTGACTCCTCTCTCTGGTGTAGCTGCTGGCTTCCGGCCAGAGACGTCTGGCTGAGGATGTCAGACATGCGGGCGGAGCTTAGCGCCTTCCCGGCCAATAGGCTCATTCCAGACATTTCTGCCTGATCCTGCAGAGCGGGACACAAAGGTCGAAAGTCAAAGACACATGAACACTGATTCATAGCGCAGTTTGAAATATATATATATGTATTTTGGGTTAAAATGGCGCTTGGTGAGAACATGTTGTAATAAGTCTGGCGTATACGTACCATACAATATATTTCAGCAAACTGACATGGGAATCTTTTCATTTTTTTTAAAACTTTTCAATCTTGCTTAGGCTTCCTACAGGTTTAACAAACACAGCAATAAAAGTTGCTATGGAACATCACACTTTGATCAAGTTGTTGGAAAGCTACGTGTCATAGCAAACCAGACTTAATCCTAACCGATTCAGTGTGCAGTCAGATTAAAGCAGCGTCGTCCCTTTTTACTTTAAAATGCGAGAAAACTTGGGTGGTTGATCTGCATGCGAAAGAGAAACATCTTTCTCGTATGTAAAGGGTTTTCCCAGGACGCCGCATGTTTTTGTAATACAATATCACTAAACTGTGCAAGACGAGCGACAGAGGGGACATACGTAGGCATCATCTGCAGTCTGGATGGTGTGATGGCGCTGCAGCGAGGCCCGGGGCCGATACGCATCTCCCTGAACAGGGCGAGGGTCGGCCTCCATCACCACTATAGCGAGAGAGAGAAAGAAGGAAAAAAAGAGAGAGCGAGCGAGAGAGAGAGAGCGCAGTACTTACACAACAATATTCACAGCATTATGGCCCCTTATGGCTTGAAATAATATAATACAACATTCTGAGTGTGTGTGTTCACCTCTCGGCGCTGTCGTCGTGGCGACCTTGGCCAGCAGGCCGTCATGGTAGGCGGCGGCGACGTCGTCCTCCTCCATGCTTTCTGAGTGAGCAAGAGGCGGAGCTTGGCACTCTGAGGGCGGAGTCCGAATCTGCAGCAGGTGGTGGTGATGGTAGTGTGTTGGGGGCGGAGCCTGTTGTGTGGGCGGAGCCTGGGTTGGCTCCAGCATCAGCAGATTGTCGCTATAGTCCTGCAGGCCGAAAGATGAAAACACACACACACATCGTGTACAAAATTAATAGATCTGTACACTCTTCATTCGTTTATAGGTGTAAAACTGAGTGTACACTTTGGCTTTAGAGGAAGAGGATGTTGCACAAAGGCGTGACAGAGGCAGCCAATCAAATCCCACCTTTTAGTTTTAAAAGATTTTAAATTAAATCATGTACAAATTTAAATTTCACTCACATATGCTACAAATGTCAGAAGATATAGTTAAAAACTACACACATTTCGGGTGTAATTTTATAAATGTAAGCAGCAAATTTTAAATTCCAACTTCAAAAAATTTCACAAATTCCAGTTCCTATTCCCCCATGGTCTAAAATTCAAATTTCACAAATTTCAGAATATGAGAGGTTCGACTGCCAACTTTTTCAAAATTCAACCATTCAACATTTAAAGAAAACAGACTCCAAATTTTAGCAAATCTTTAAAAATTCTATCTTTATTTGTAGCCTATACTGTTAATTTAAATCAAAAAATAATAAAATAATAAAAATAACTTAATAAAAGTGAACACAGTGGCCATGGCTTTTACCTGATTGAGCAGCAGATTGTCGGTGTACTCTGGTGGCGGAGGCGGAGGAGGATTGCTGTTGTTGTTAGTGGGCATGGTGGGCACGGCGGGCCGCGAGCGTTTGAGCAGGTTAGCGAGGTCATGCGGTGTCAGGCGTGGGTCGGCGTGGCCCGTTAGTGAGTGCCGTGGTGAGAGCAGGCCCTGCAGTACGGGTGTGACGTGGTGTTGGTGCTGCTGCTGTTGCTGCTGCTGTTGTGCCACGCGGTACTCGAGAGGCGTCGGAGACAGCAGCGCCTGCTGCAGGGCCGACGGGCTGCCGTACGCGGGGTAACCGTCCAGGCCGGGCACTTTGAGTGACGCCGCCTGGGCGTAGGGGTTGTAGGTGCCTGCGCCTATGTGGGCGCTGAACTGGGCGTGTTCGTATGCCGATGTTGAGCAGTGGAAGCGGCCCAGACTGCGGCTGTGATGGTGCACAGAAAAGGACAGATATCCGTATCAGAGACCAGAACAGCTGATGACGTCATTCTACACACACACGAGACACTCTGGATGTCGAGTTTGACAATTAAATATAATTTGCAACATGCTAGATTAGACTAATTAGTTAACAAACGTTCAGCTAAGCATATAAGGCAATTTGTATCGAAATCCAAAACATCTACGATCTCAACTACAACTAAGACAAAAGCTCCGTCCCAAATCACTCGCTGCCACACAGTAATAAAATGTCAGAACCAGGCTTTCAGCCAATCACTTAACACTTTCAGACATTCTCTTCTGACACAGGAGTCTACGATTTTGGGACACAGCCAATCACAGTTGAGCATGTTTGGGTGTGTTCAAGGAAGAAAGCTATCACACCACGGTTATACCACATGGGGTTCTATCTACAACGTTAACACCAACTGTACCTCTGACACTGAATCCATAATGTCCAAAAAGGGGTTAATGTTTAAAAAAGTCACCTAGAAAGAATCTTCGGGAGGAAAAATGCTAACAACAAAGCAAAATAGAATACAAACCACTGAAATGACAAAAACAAAGGAGTAAAGAATCTAAAATAGAAATTTTGACAAAAATTAAATTGGCAAAAAATAAATAAATAAATACACACACACAAATAAGTGATTAATTTAAAAAACTAGCATTGAACCAAATGGTACATTATGTGCATCTGAATGCTAATTTAAATAAATAAAATAAAAAGAATAGAGAAGACTTGAATAAGCAGATGAGAAAATAAATAAGGGAAAAGTCCCAGAATTCCAAGCCCGAGCGCAGACGTCCGTGGTCAGCGTTAGCACCTGTGTGTTTCGGCGTTGTCTGCACTCAGCTGCTTCCCCAGTACTCGGTGACACGGCGTCGCTAGGAAACTCTGCCTCTGGGCTCCGCCCCCAAGCTCCACCTCCTGCACCTGGATGGTCACCGACTGCTGCTGCTGGGCTAATGCAACGGCTGCGTGGGCGGGGCCGGGGGGCTGCGGCGGTGGCTGACTGGCCAGGGTCATGCAGGGCAGGGCGGAAGGGGGCGGGCTGCCGCCGGAGGATTGGTACAAATCAGGGGTGTGCTGGAAGGGCCCACCTGGGGGCAGTGCAAAAAAAGGGGGAGGGACAACTTTTAATACGTGATCATTACCAGACTAGAAATGAATCTGGGGGAAACAGAGAAATAGTGTGTGTGTACCATGTGCCGGCATCATCCCTTGGCTTCCTGGTGGTGGACTCTGATTGGCTGGGCTGAAAAGGTGGTTGCTGGGATGTGTAGGCGGCGGGCTGGAGGGCTGAATACGCAATCTGAGAGAAAGAGAGACACATGAAGCACTGAACATGGTTCTACGTTTAGCTATAACACATAATGTGTGTGTGTGTGTGTGTGTGTGTGTGTGCACCTTTGTAGCTGGTGGGTAAGATGACTGGGCTGGTTTTCTCCGTGTCCCAAAGAAAGGGCCTGCAGAAAACCGAGCAGGAAGGTGTTCATAGGTTATATACTTTCCATGTTAGCACCCACAATATGTATTATAATGTATATAAAAGATGGAAAAATGAGATCTGATTGGTTACAGTGGTATTTTGGGTGGGAACTGCACTCAGATTGGTTAAAGGTTTTTTTTCTGGGGGGTGGGGCTACACTCTGAATGGTCATAGTGGTATTTTGGGAAGGAGCTGTGCTCTGATTGGATACAGTGGTATTTTAAGAAGGAGCTGTGCTCTGATTGGATACAGTGGTATTTT
>CM075016.1:2768109-2791879 GCA_037576675.1 Pangasius sanitwongsei | reverse complement strand
AGACTGCTCAATTAATTACCCTAGACTGATCCATCAGTGACCCTAGACTGCTCAATTAATTACCCTAGACTGATCCATCAGTGACCCTAGACTGCTCAATTAATTACCCTAGACTGATCCATCAGTGACCCTAGACTGCTCAATTAATTACCCTAGACTGATCGATCAGTTACCCTAGACTGCTCAATTAATTACCCTAGACTGCTCAATCAGTTACCCTACGCTGCTCGATCAGTTACCCCGAGACTGCTCGATCAGTTACCCTACGCTGCTCGATCAGTTACCCCGAGACTGCTCGATCAGTTACCCCGAGACTGCGCGATCAGTTACCCCGAGACTGCGCGATCAGTTACCCCAGACTGCTCGATCAGTTACCCCGAGACTGCTCGATCAGTTACCCCAGACTGCTCGATTAACTAAGCTTGATTAGTTACCCTGAAGTGCTCGTTTTCTTACACTAACCTGACCGAATCGTTACCTTTGACTAAATCCACCCATTTGTTGTCCTACTCAATGTGTTACCTTAGATTAAGAGATCAGTGTTTCAGGCTTGTTAATTATTTGATTAGCCAGGACAGATTTGTAATCCTAGACTATCCAGCGATAATAAATCAGTCTTCGGGGTATATATTGTACTACTCACACAGTGATAAGTCATAATGAGGTCATGGAGTCATAACAATAACGTCATGCAGGTCATGCAGCACTCGGGTCGTCCATGTCCAGTCTGAGCCACACACACACAGAGTCACACCGCTCAGCTCTGTCTGTGTGTGTGAGAGACTGGAGCTGGAGTTCACACCAGAGGTCAGGCAAAGGTCAAACCAAAAGACATGCATCTCACTCATGCTCTCAGTCCAAAGCCCTAACACACTCATACTGTGAGTCTGTGTCGCTTCAGTGCTGGTGTGTTTGTGTCTGTCTGTGTGTGCGTGTATGAGAGAGAGAGAGAGAGTGTGTGTTCTCTCACCGTGAGTGCTCGGGGGTCCAGCCCCTTGTGCGTGCTCTCTGAGTGTCGTTTGAGAGCTCAGTGGAGGTGTAGCTCGAGCTCGCTGCGTTGTGCGTTGTGTGTCGCTTGGAGCTGTTCGCCAAGTACCTGCGCCGTGGGAGTGAAGGGGAGGGGGCGGGGCAAAGACAGGAAGCAGCACAAATCAGCTCTCTGATTGGCCGCCTCTCTGACAGGTCCGATTGGAAGACAGGATGTGTCCTTTGCGTTTTGTTTTGGATGCTTACTGTTATTAATATTATGCAAAGCTTAGTCAGAAGCGAAGCCGGTTCTTTTTTTTTTTTTTTTAATTTGGTTTTAGCAACAGAGATTTTAGGAGAATTTAGAATTTTGAAATTAGCGTTTATAACAAGCCAGAACTCAATGGAATTAGGGGAGAGAAAGAGAGAGAAAGAAAGAGCGGGGAAGATGGGGGATAGCGAAGAGAATGGCGCCCCCAGTGGCAGAAAGCAGTGCTGCAGCCTTTAGTACGCACCCTGCACCCGACGACACCCAGCACAGCGAGCAGCTCCCACACACCAAAACACACACACACACACACACAAGCAGCAGAGAAGCGCTGTAAGCCACAAGAGCACACACACACACACACACAGCTCCTAAACTCTACGACACACCCACACACAATCCTACACACAGCCTGTGTGTCCACACTTCACCACTTTCACCCTGTGTATGAACATTTGAGCGATATTACATTTTCATATCCTGAAAACAAGCTAACGGTGTTTTGCGGTAGACAGAATTCCACAGAATGCACGGATATTAGCAGAGATATTGGCCAAGATAACAGGATTGGCCACGGTAAATATCGTAGTACAACTAATTATCAGCACATGGCTGTTTTGTGGGGTTTTTTTTGTGTGCAGAATAAGTGACACTTTACATTTGCTCCAATGTGAGCAATAATTAGTGCACCAAATTAACATTCTGAAAGTTGAGCAGTGTGGAATTGTGCTTGCCGTGTGTAACTTGGTTCCTGAATGTCCTAAAGCTGCTAAAATGAAGGAATTCTGGGTGAGTGAAGCTTTTCTGCTCAAGCCCTAAAAATCCAGAGGCTTCCTTCAGAGCTTTTGGGACAGGATTCAACAACGTTTTCGTTATTTTATTCATTCTAAAAATCATTATTAAATCTAAAATCATTCTGCAATTTACCAAACACACACAAAAAAAATTCTGTTTCCTCCTTTTACTTTTATAAAAACAATACTAAACGTCATAAAAAAAAAGGAAAAAAAAAAGAAAAAACTAATATATGTATATAAATAAAATTAAATGAAATCACATACAACTACAACCAAAAAATGTATTCAAAAAAAATCTAAAATCATCCTGAAATTATCAAACAATAAAAACATCTACTCTAAATTTAATTCTAAAAGATCTACATTTGAAAACTGAAGGATCGTCTACAAATATTTACCAACAGGGATAAACAAATAAAAAAAAAATATATATATATAGAAGTTAAATCTCATAGATTAAAAAAAGCCTCAAATAATTAAAAAAAATAAATAAATAAAATTTAAAATTCACCTAAAATAAAAATAATTCTAAAATGTAAATATCCAAAACTTAAAATTTCTACCATTTTACAATTCCTACTTTAGTCTGTTACTAAAATAAGTGCACAATTTTATATGTAAATTTTAAATTTAAATTTTTGTAGTCTAATTAAAATCAATACATGTGACTGTAGTGAATCGTGTCCCGAGCAGCAGATTTGCAGGAAGAGATCTGGAGCAACAGCCTATTGTCTCACACACACACACACACACACACACACACACACAGGGCTCACCTCTGCACTGCCTCTGGGTCCGGCTCGCCGTCTGACCCCTCCTCATCCACAGGAGCGACGGCTGGAATCGGATGCTGGGGGAAAATAAATGTAATAAATCACATTTCTCTGATAAGATACTAACACGATACTCTACATGAAATTTGCTGCCTGTGGTCAAATTTGGATAAATGATCGATTTATTAAATAATCTGTATAACGTGACAACAAATAATTACAATAAAAAATTCATGGTGTTTGTTTGTCTGCTTTATTTATACACTCCACACTTAACTACTCACAAAATTCTGCATCTATCACGGACAAATCAAGCACTCGCACAAACCCTGACATGCACTTAAGACTGAGCAGGTGCGCTCTTTTGATGTTTCTCTCCTCGTGAATATTCATGAGTCGGATTCGACATGCATGAGGCGCGAATTTTAATATTTTGTGATATTAAAAGCAATTTGTGGCAGTGGATTATAATTTTGGGCTGTATGTGTTTTGGGTAACACAAACATACACACACTCATATACACACAAACACACACACGCACAGACACACACTCACAGGGCTGGTGACGAGCGGCGACTGGCCGCGTGGCCTCTTGAGCATCTGCTGTGCGTGAAGCTGGATGTTCGCTCCTCCATCTGAGGCCCTGCGACCCAGCGGACCCATCCCATTCAACAGCTGCAGAGTCGGGGGCTGAAGGAGGGACTGCTCCTACACACACACACACACACACATACACACACATACACACACATACACACACATACACACACAGAGGGAATGCAGACAGTTGGAAAAAAGAAGGCAGATGAAGAAAAATAATATTTGGTCATCATAAATGGTTAAAATAAGTTGCAGAAACATACACACACACACACACACACACAGGCGTATGTTACCTTGTACTCGAGCTGCTGTGTGGGCTGCAGGCTCTGGGTGGGCATGAAGGTAGGCGTGTGTGTGATGGTGGGGGGCAGTGGGGGGAATGGAGCCTGAGGAGGGGCGCGCACAAACCCCGGCGGCAACTTCAGCTCCTCCTGCATCATCTCAGTCCTGGAACACACACACACACACACACATCATGTATCATGTGTACACTAATCACATGATGTGAGTATTTAACATCTGCTGTTCAATGCTACTTACCTGTGAGCATACATGTGTGTGTGTGTGTGTGTATATATATATATATACACATACATACACACACACACACACACACACATAAATATATGTAAAATACGCATGCATAATACAAAAAATAAAACTAATAAATACAACACTTCAGTTTCTTTCCTCTTTTTACTTTCAAGTAAAAAATCAATAGTAATAAATATATATATACGTTTTTATTTTAAAAAACTATCTTAAGATATGCAAATAATAATACCTGGGGTCGGGCACACCGACAGTGTGACGTCTCATGGACAGATAGCGTGCCATTGCCTCTGGACTTGGTTCCTCTCCTTCATCACTGTCCAACGCCATCGTCCCGTCAGGCTGCATACACACACGCACACACACACAGTTAAATATGTTAGCATGAGTGTAGTGCAAAATAGCGATGCTCAGTGGGTGCAGGACGGGCGGAAGTGCACAGCAGGGTGGAGGAGGATTCGGATGTGGCGACACTCACCTCCACAATCTGGTTCTCGGGATTTATGAGCTGGACATGAGGCACGGTCATGCTAACGGCGTTAGCTTGATCCTGAGGGGAAAAAAAAAAAGATTGTTCGAGAC
This sequence comes from Pangasius sanitwongsei, assembly GCA_037576675.1. NCBI lineage: Eukaryota > Metazoa > Chordata > Actinopteri > Siluriformes > Pangasiidae > Pangasius > Pangasius sanitwongsei. The sequence goes on along the minus strand of CM075016.1, from coordinate 2,787,337 downwards.
TTTTATACTGAAATCACTTAGAAGGCAGCATCTCAGTTCTCCCAACATAACAGCTGTCCCAAAGCTCCTTATTTTAGACCAAAATGGAATTCATTTATTACTAAATGCTAGTTAGCTGCCTTACCACTTTACTCTTTTGCCAACCACACCCTTCAACGTGGGCGGGCCTTAGGGGGCCGGGGCCGCCCACAGAACCGCTAATTGCCCCCCAAAGTTGGTTTGAATGATAAATAGGTGATATTAAGGTGACTGACTTTTTCTTTTGTTATTTCCTCATCAAATTATTGATAATTACTGCATTTTCAATCTGTTATCTTATTATTCCTTACAATTTAAAACATTAAAATAGTAATCTAATATCAGAGCAAGTGTCCTAACACCTACGTTAGTGTCGATCATCACCGATTCACGTGTCGATTGGCTCATTTGCCATGTTTTTTGGGGAAAGAAGACGACTGGCGTGTTTTTGAGCGATAACTCATACCAACGTATGTTGAAATGCGAGTACACGCAAAAAATGCATGAGGGTTGGTATGTCTGTTAGTGTTCCACGGTTATGTTCATGATAATCACTTAAATTTTCACCTTAAACATGACTTTAACATACCTAGCCACGTTACGTTAACTACTGTTAGATTTAGCATTGATGTTAGAAAACGTTAGAAATGTTTTTCACGGCAAATCAGTGACTGTATATAATGTAACTAATTTAATGATTACAATGAATATTTAGATTATTACATACTAAATGTCAAATCCACAAACTTTTACTAAAGAATTAACCTTAATACAAACCCTGATTATCACTGAATCGCCCACAGTAGTCTGCGTGACAGATTATCGGTACATTCTTAACATCGGCCTTAATCCTGAAGTTTATAATCTCTGTTACTTTCCTTAGTTTTTTAATAATAATAATAATAATAATAATACATTTTAATTCTGTTGAACTACACAAGATGCAGCTCAAACTGAGATCAAAAGCTGCTTTGAGGGCATCATAAATATTCATTTCAAGAGGATAAATCTGAATATTTATGAGGCAGCCTTGTAAAAATGAATATTCATTAGACTGGCTCTTGAAACTGTCTATTAGGTCTGATGTCGCACCACAGAGCGCACCTGCACAGCGTTGAGGGGGTAGCCGATGGGGCGAGGAGTGGTGGGCGGAGCCACACGCAGGGTTTTGTGCCTCTTGAGTCTGTCCAACAGCAGACTGTAGATGGCGCTGTAGTGATCATACGCATCCGTGTGCAGTGACTAAACAACACGGAGAGACAGAGAGAGAGAGAGAGAGAGAGAGGTACAGTAAATATGTGGCTGGTGACTAAAGTGTCAAGAAGCCATAAAGAGGTGAACAAGGAAGATCTGGAAGTACAATATCATCCGTAACGGCCGTAGTGAATTTAATTACTAGTAATTATTTAACTATTAGTGACACCCACCCCTTAAGTAACTGTTTAAGCCTTAAGCTACATATCGGTTTAGATATGAAAACAGAAGCTCCAGTCCTTGAGCCCAACCAATCAGAAATATCTCTGTAACCATGGCAACAGCAAAGCACTGACTGCCAGTATCTTTTAAGCAAAAGACTTGGTGTGCTGGACAGTGGGTGATTTAGCCATGAGCCAAGCTAGCTAAGTTAGCTACGGAATAAATCCATTTCCACACTAGAAAGTCACTCAGTCTGTCTCTTGTGGGCATGTGGGGAGACATCACTGAAGATGTGCCCAGAAGAATCAGAAGATGCATTTTTTTTTTTTTTTTTTTTTTTTAAGTCAAACAGAAAATGGGGACTAACTGCAGATTGTAAATAAAAAGTTGCGAGTGGGGAACTGAAGAAACCTTGTACCACGTGCGCCAGTAGGACTGGTCCGAGGAATCATCAGGATTTGTGACTTTACAGTGCTGAAGTCATGGCTCTGTGTTGTGCATGTACACAGGGTCAGGCTCAGATGATGGAAGCCCAATACAATATACACTACGCACCAAAATAATTAGATATTAATTATTATAGAACTAAAATGGGAAGCACATGCACAGACTCTGTAGAAACAGGCTGAACGTGGAGAACATTTATTCGATGGGAAATTTCCAACCTGCACAGCCACCAGCTTTGGTTTGGCATTTTAAATTTTCTATTAAAATTTTTAGTGTGTTTTAATTTGAAACAGCAAATTATAAAGAAACTTTCGGAGCCCACTGGATAATATACGCTAACTGTTCTATAATGACGTCTAGAATCTGTGCGTATGTGTGTGTGTGCGCGCGCGTGTGTGTGTGTGTGTGTGTTTACCTGTAAAGTGCGCTCTCGGTCCAGTCCCATGTCGGACATGGCCATGAGAACCTGCTCGTTAATCAGCTCCGTCTCCCTCTCGGACTTCACCTGCTCACACTCGGCTATCAACTAACACACACAACATGAATTTCACTTGATCAAACATTTTTCAAATTTTCATATTATTATAGAATATGTAACAGTGTATAATATTTTCATACGCAAAAACAAACCCTCCTACTACTAATTTTAATTGCCTAAGCTTTCAGTTACATAACTCGTGTCCCTTGATGTAGAAAAAGGGCTTTGAATAAACTTTATTTATTTAAAATATACTTTTTGGTGTCCTAAACGTGGTTATACACAAGTAGTTAATTTCCAATCGGCAGGTCTCTTAAGTGTTTTTCCACTGGTGAATGTCAAACAGTGTTCCAATGGGCATTTAGTGCACTAGAAGCAACACTGGCATAATGGTATACTTTTTAAAAATGAGCATGTAGAATAAACAGGATGTATATGTGGTCTTGGAGCACATAAAAATGTACAATCATGCAAAATATCAGCCAAGACATTTAAGATTATATGTGATACACGCACAAAACGTAGCTAATGTTCTCTGTCTAATATTAAAAGTCAAATTATCTCAAACTCTAATGTGTGCGTGTGTGTGTGTGTGTGTGTGTGCCTCACTCTGTCAAAGTCAGGATCCGGGTCTCCTTGCCTCATCCACTTGTTCTTGCAGATCTGCTCCATGGTGAGTCTGCGGCTCGGCTCCAATACTAACATATGCCTGATTAGATACTCGCAGTCTGGATCACACACACATACACACAATTTCAGAGGCAAGAGCAAGACTAGGTTGCAGCCACACTAGCAAGAATTAGCATTTTAGTTTATTGTGGAAACAAGAAACATTTGCGAATACAATTCAATTTTCCTGAATCAATTTAGGGCTAATATGTATTTAGGAGTAATACTACATATAAACGAATAATTTTTTAAAATCAAACCGTACAAAGAAACGACAGTAACCATTATCCTAATCCATGGAGTAAGACTCTCGTCAGGTTAGTCATTATGCATCGTATAAAAATCTACAAAATTAATATCGAAATGCTGTAAAATGAAATACCGCCCTGTCAGAGGCCAAAGCAGCTGTGCTACTCATGAAATTTATTTAGGAGGCTTGTGATGCAAAAGCACTGACTGCAGCAAATTTCACCTGAGAAGTTGTTTGCTTTATTTAAAAAAAAAAAAAAAAAAAGCATATCCGGATTTTTTACAGCTGTGATAAGATCAGCTTTGGGTTCCAGTAAATGTCGAACTTTAAAGTCCACAGATGAAGTAATCAAAAGGTCATAATTACAAGACGGAGCTTCAAAAGTATTATATAAACAACTATTATATAAACAACAAAAAAGTTTCTGACTAGTTCATGTGTTTTTTCTTCTTTCATTTCATAAGGTAGAACAGACATTTTCCACGGTCAAAGGTGGAAGAAAACAGTAAAAATTAAACGAGACGCAGTTGTAAGGGAATATCAACATTCCCCTCAGATGCGTTGGTCAATGAAAAGGCACAGTGACAGTGGAAATGAAGCAAAACTTTCTGGAATATTAACATTTTCCTCAGACGTGTTGGTAAATTCCAAAGAAAAGCTCCAATATTACCAAAATATTAACTTTTTAACAAGCTGAAACTCAGCCATTAAGTCATTTAAGAACAATGTAAAAGCACAATGGCAGCGGAAATGAGACAAAAGTGTCTGGAATATAAACAATTCCCTCAGATGTGTTGCAAAATTGCTAAGAGAAGACTCTCTACAAGCAAAAAAATAAAGATATTAGCTAGATGGCATGTAGCCAAGTCATTTATAAGGACAATGTAAAGGCACTGTGGTAATGGAAATGAAGCAAAACTGTCAGGAATATCAACATTTACCTCAGATGTGTTGCTAAACTGCTAAGAAAAGTCTCCATATAACTGAAATTACAATTTTAGCTAGCTAGCATGTAGCCAAATTGTTTATAAGGATAACGTAAAGGCAGAGTGACAGTGAAAATGAAACAAAATCGTCATGAATATCGACATTTTCCTCAGATGTGTTGCTAAACTGCTAAGAAAAGTCTCCATATAACTGAAATTACAATTTTAGCTAGCTAGCATGTAGCCAAATTGTTTATAAGGATAACGTAAAGGCAGAGTGACAGTGAAAATGAAACAAAATCGTCAGGAATATCAACATTTTCCTCAGATGTGTTGGTAAAGTGCTATAAAGAGACTCGGTACAACCAAAAATGACAATATTAGTTAGCTTGGACATAGCCAAGTCATTTATAAGAGCAATGTAAAGGCATAGTGATGGCGGAAATGAAACAAAACTGTCTGGAATATCAACATTTCCAGCAGATGTTTTGGTAAATTGCTATAAAAAAGTCTCCGTTATAAACTTTTGGACTTTGAAAATGGTGAATATTAGAACTGAAAGGCTGAGTGTACCTGTGGACATGAAGAACGGGATGCGGAACTTGCCGCTGAGAACACGGGCACGCAGGTTCTGCAGGGTGCTGCCGTCGAACGGGAGAGCGCCGCACACAAGGACGTACAACACCACACCTAAGCTCTGTGCACGCACACACACACACACACGGTTCAGTTAGGTGACCAATCAAAACAAAGCTTCCTACATCAGCAAACGCCTATAGCTGTGTCCCAAATGACGTACTATACACTATGCACTTACACTATGCACTCTTCCGTCTAGTGTATGAATTTAGTATCATCTCAGTGGAACACTAGCGTTTTTTTTACTAACCGGAAGTATGAGCCGTTTCTCGAGTTGATGGCAAATGACGTCAAAAACACGTAATATGACGCTGCTAGCTTTAGCAGAATACCCAGAGTCAACGAAAATGAATTTCATTTTACTGTTTATATCAATGTTACCTATTATTCCCAACACGAACTTTTTTGATTCTGAGCAAATGAGCCCCGCCCCTCTTCCGCTACGTAAGCAAAGCTGCGACCGTTGAGTGCATGAAGTGTCCGACATTCTACACTTCGTTTTTTCAGTTGAATAAGTGCATCATCGGGGTACTTGAAGTGTACTTCTTCTTGATGCAATTTTCAGTGTGAACACACTACTCACACTATTTATACTCCAAAATGGCGTCGAACAGTGCATAAGTATGCGATTAGGGACACACCTTTTGTGCTCAAGCTAACTGTTTGTTAGCATGCATGCATGCGTGTGTGTGTGTGTGTGTGTGTGTGTGTGTGTGCATGCGTTACCCAGATGTCCACTTTGGGACCGTCATATTCTTTGCCCTCGAATAGTTCTGGAGCAGCGTATGGAGGACTTCCACACCACGTCTTCAACAACTGTCCCCTAGAAAACAGATTACTGAAGCCAAAGTCTAGAGAGAAAGAAAGAGAGAGAGTGAGAGAGAGTGAGAGAGAGAGAGAGAGAGAGAATGAGGGGCTGATGTAAGTTTACAGGTACTGTTCCTCCACCCGTCTCTCTCTCCCTGCCTGCCTGTCCATCTGTCCTGTGATGTCTGATTTTTTTTGTCCATTTCTGTCTATCTCACTGGTTTTCTGTATACTATCTGTCTCTCCATTTGTCTCTCTCTCACACTGTCTTTCTTTCCACTTCTGTCTGTCCGTCTCTCCCAGTCTCTGTTCTTCTGCCCACCCCAGTCGTTCTGTCTTCCTGCCTTTTTCTATCCTCCCTTTTTCTATCATGCTGTTTTTCTGTCCTCCTCTGTCTGCCTTTTTCTATCCTCCCATTTGTCTGCCTGTCTCTCTGTCTTTGTCTGTCTCTCCCTGTCTGTCTGTCTTCATCTCAGTCTGCCTCTTCCCCCAGGCGTCTGTCTGTCCATCCGTCCTCCCTTCTGTCTGTCTGACTGATCTGAAATCTTCATGTGAAGGATGTGGTCTCCGCCCCCTCATCTCTCCACCCCCGTTTCTCCGCCTCCCCGTCTCTCTGACCTGCGATTTTGATGTTAAGGTTGTGGTCCAGCAGGAGGTTCTCGGCCTTCAGATCTCTGTGGACGATGTTTCTGCAGTGACAGAAGTGGACAGCTGCCACGATCTGTTTAAACTTTCGCCGTGCGTCTTTCTCCGCCATGCGTCCGTGAGCCACCAGGTGATCTGATCGCACACGTGCGCACACACACACACACACACACACACCACAAGGACATCTTCAATGTCATGGAGCTCATGCTGACTCGCCAGCTAGCTAAGCGTTTATCAGCCACAGGCCTCTGGCTGTGACCCAAACCACTTCACTACTGTATGAAACAACACGCTACATAAGTGGTGTACAACCTATCCACATTATTCAGAACAGCAGTGTTCTGTTTGGGACGAAGCCACAGAGAGGCTGGAACACTCACCGAAAATCTCTCCACCGCTGGCGTACTCCGTTACTAAATAAATCATCCTCTCTGTCTCCATCACCTGGAGTGGAGAAAACACACATTCACAGTTTAATCTCTTTAACACTGGACTCTTTTCTCAGTCAATCTCAAGTCATTGAAGTTCAATTTCTTTTAAAAAAAAATTTTGAAAGCTTTATTTTTATAATTTGCATTTTTCTTTTCTGTATTTTAAACACATTCAACACACTCCGACTCGCTACTAGTGAGTGTGAAAACAGCTGGACAATGACTGACAGCTATGATTGGCCAAGGGGGCGAGAGATTAGGAAGGGGGCGGGACCTGGTAGAGGCGAATGATGTGCGGGTGTCGCAGCATCTTCATGATCTGCACCTCCCTGAAGATCTTTTTCAGGTTGTCGTCATCCAGCTGCGTCTTGTCCACGATTTTAATCGCCACCTGAGAGAACAGATCATGCTATCTGCTTTCAACGCTTTCAATGTTCACTTCTTTTAGAAAACAAATTAATCATGAAACCTCCAAAAAAAAATTCAGACCTGATGAAAAGATCAATACTGAACATGACTGAAGTAACTAGCAAAATCTGTAGCAGAGAAGTCATCACAAAACAATTCCTAACACTACGGATCTTCAGGATTAATTAAAAGGTTTTCGACACTTGCCACTGGCTGCAAGCAGCTCCCGACCTTTTCCCCAATATTTAGATGTAAACCTAATGACACTCATCAGCACCACTCCATGGCTTTAGGCTTTAATTTTTGTGTCATTTTTTTTTTAATCTGTTCTGGATGATTAAATTATTAATCTTTATTTTTGTTTTTCATCTTAAATTGCAAGCAAGGGAAAATCAGTATCGAACAAGGCTGCTGTAAAGCTGAAATTTTGTCACAAACCTAACACTCCCTTTGAGCTTACGCTGGCTACGTAGGTGTCTTTTTCCAAATTCTGAAATAAAGTATGATATTTGGAAGGTGCCATAAACACAGCTGCTCTTTCAGTCATCATTCTGAATGAATTTAAAAGAAATACAACGTGGAAAACGCACGACAATAAGACGACAGACCCCTATTCAGGCTGACGTGGTGCTCCCAAACTTCTCTACGAAAAGTCTCCGACTAGTGAACGCTAACGCTAACAGAAAATTGAATTTCATGACGATATTTTCACGCTAAATCAGGCTAAGAAAGTTACCTGATGACCATGAGTGGTATCAGTTTTTATTATTAGCACAAGCCAGCATGTGCGCGTTCTCTTTTAGTGTTTTAAGCCACTACAGGCTATCACGCTGGCAGGCGTCCAGTAGTGGAGCTGATATCATCACATAGCTTCTGGGATCAACATCTGGACACAAACACACCAGTAAAGCTACGGTACAGATGGAATGTGTGATAAAGGGAAAAAAGGAAAGTAAAAGAAAATAAAAGAATGTTGGATTCCCGGCATAAGAACTGTAAGATCGTGTATCGCAGTTTTCCGTAATACCACCGTATTCTTGTTTCCGACATTAAACAATCAGTCGCCCCAAACTGCTGTCATGGAAAACAAACGGAAAAGGAAAATAAATTGATTTAAAACGAATGTGATGTGACGAAAAAGTGAAACGTGATGTATAATATTTTCCAAAAGGACTATACGTTGAATCAGTGAGACTGATATCTACGGCTGGCTAGTTAGTTAACTAGCTAGTAACTGACTCTGACCGGTTATCACCAAGGCATCTTGATTAAGTATTGTTTTAACAAAGCTGATCTACGTTTATTAGGCTCGTGAGATTGTGTGCAATGCGACAAGTCGTTTCCAGGACGTGTTAATTTAAGCCCTCGTTCATGTTTTGCGAGCGAAGCCATTCACGGCTTTATCTGTTGGGCAGCGCAGATGAGGAAAGATAAACTGCATCAGAGAATGATGTTCTGTTGCTCTGCTCTGATGTCACACAGGAGGCTATTAAGGTCCGTGTAGGATAGAAAACAGGCCAAAAGGAAATGCATGTTACGAGATCCAACATGTTTATTTTCGTCGCTCTTAAAGCGGCAGACACAACATTTTCCGGCTGACATTTAAATCGTCCAACTTGACGCCCATCGCGATAGTTGGAATCTATCTGCAATTCCTGATTCTAGCATTAGTTATTGTGTAGTTACTGTGTAACTAATAATAACTCTAAATACATGTGCACTTCTAGCTACAATTAAAACGTACATATAGATTATTATTACTACTATTATTATTCTCATTACTAGGAGCCAAGGAGCAAATGTGGACAAGGCAAAAGTGGACATATGTTTACAATAATAACGACGCAGCACAACGCCGTAGAAACGTGATTCCATGTTCCTCTGATTCTTTGGGTCGTGCCGAGTCCAGCGGATACAACGATGTTAATTTCCATAACTGCCATATTGGATTGTCCGCCATTTTAATTTTTTTGTGCTTCTCCTATAAATTTTGTCCATCACAGAATTTGGATAGCAGCATCATGAGACCAACTCAAAAAACGGTTCCTGGGAACAAGTGCTGATGGTCCCAGTATCTTCTGGTCTTCCTCCGTCACTAAGGGGTGGGGCCAGAAAGTGCTACTATTATTATTATTATTATTATTATTATTATTATTATTACTACTACTACCACCATTACTAGTGCCAACTGAGCAGAGCTCTTTTTAACATCACGTAAATGCAAGTGGGCAGCACACACAGGGTAGCACCATCTGGACATGCTAGCAGTCGAACACCCCTGATTGTGCATGTGGGCGACACATACACACACACACACACACACACACACACACACACACACACACACACACACGGGCTTCCCCAGGACTGTCATAGATGTTCGTGTCTGTGCTGTAGAGTTTGGCGTGTGGATCGAGAAAATGTGTGATAACAGACTGGTGGAATAAATGTGTGTGTGTGTGTGTGTGTGTGTGTGTGTGTGTCTTCCGTTTTCTATGGAACTGCGTGTCTGTGATGACGTCTTGTCAGAATGTTCAGAGAAACAGCAGCTGATGGAAATGCATGATGAGCAAGTGTAAGTGTTATTAGTAGTGTATCTGTGACTGTCTCACACACACACACACAAAGTCCAGGATGTTAGATGAAAAGAGCAACATTATGCAAAAACTGATCCCATAAAAATCACACACTCAAAACAGCACACACACACACTGTGTGCCTCAGTGTGTGTGTGTGTGTGTGTGGCCAGAGTTCGTGATGATATACCCAGTTTCCAGTGTGTCATTCACACGCGTGTAAAGCTGCGAGTGCAGACCTGCTGACAGGTCAAAGAATGAAGCTGATGTTAATGCTGTAACAGGTGTTACACTCTGTGCGTGCGTGTGTGTGTGTGCGTGCTCATGTGTGTGCGTGCGTGCTCGTGTGTGTGCGTGCGTGCTCGTGTGTGTGTTTTACCTTGTTAGACCCATGTTCTCAAAAACACTACTGCAGTTTTCCATTCATCAGTGTACTGGTTTCTTTAATTTCCTTATTTTTACAGGTTTCTAAGGATGTGCAGCAACTATACAGGCAAATTCATTCATTCAAAGTATTGGCACCTTTGGTAAAGACAGGCTTAAAAAAAAAAAGAAAAGAAAAGAAAAGAAAGGTTATGGAACAAAAGTTATTATAAATAAAGTCTAAATAGGACCAGGCTTCAATTACAGTTTTCTCATAAAAATGTCCGGGGTGCCAATATTTTTGACACGTGGTTTTAATAAAAAGTTAAAAAAAAGGATGATTTTTGATATTTTTTCCCTCACTGAGACACTACATCAGGTCGGTTCAACCCCAAATGCGACACCTTACAGGTCAGTGTGTGTCTTTCAAACACTCGCTTGGACTCAGGAAGAACGTCGTGATCGGTGTTTTAGCCGTATCAGGGAGAGGACCGAAGGTTGGGAGCTGCTGCTCAAACGGTGTGCGTCCGCTTGCAAATCTTTCTTCCACATGCTGCTGCTGCGCCTCTTTCATCTCGCCGCCGGTGGGCATTTTTCTAAGAGTCTGGTTATGCTTCGTCGTTAGGGAAATCGAATACGGCTTCACGACCAATAAGAGGTGGTCAGGGACGCGGTCTCGTCACTTGACGCTGATTTTGAAGAAGATGGAGCAGGAACTTAAAGAAGTTCACCTCATATCCTTGACAAATCGGGAACTCTTATAGTGAATGTAGCCTTAACGCCGTCAAACCATATCACACAACCTGACGTGCTGTTCTTTTATCAAAAATGAAAGATTTTATCATGTGTGTATGGTTATGTTGGTGTTTGTTTCTCTAGTCGGAAACTTCATCTGTGCTATGAATAATCTCATCGCGTAAGCAGTGATGTAATGGTTTCTTCACCCTGTATAGTGCAGTGTATGTTGCTGCATGTCATTTGTAATCATGAGTCATGTGACCTAATTCCTGTGGTACTCATCGATCAGAAACATCAGACAAGGGTGTCTACGGGCGCTAGAATGAGCCAAAGAACAGAGCTTCAGTGCTGCAGAAATGCAAAGTGTTCTGGAGAGTTCGACTTACCAAAAAAATAAATAACATTTTTTTTTTATTTTAAAAAAAGTAAACAAACAGTAACTGCGTTACACAAATCGTTTTCAAATATAATATCTGGTAACATATTGAGCGCATCTCTGTCATCCGCGTGCTCGAGTGATTATGATTTCTACGCACACTTGGTAAAGGTTTTGTTTTTTTTTTTACTTTTTTTTCCTGTCGTCATATTTCTGATCAATGATCAAAAAGCTTTTTAATTATGTGTTATGACAAAACAAACCAGACTAAATAGCATATGAATCACAAGTATCAATTTCACTCAGATTTATAAGCGTGCAAAATAATAATGTTTTAATAAAAATAAAAATATTTTTAGACACTCATCCATCATGTCAAGAATGCTGGAAATATTTTCCTCTTAATTCACGGGAAAAATGACTGAAGGATAAAGGGAGGACATTATCAAACCACTGACAGTGACGACAGACTTTTTTTTTTTTTTTTTAAATACAAATTTAAAAAAAATCCACAAAGGAACAGTAGTTAAGACATGGAATAAACTCGTATTTGAGTTCATTCAACCGAATACAGGTTCCGAGGTCAAAAGTTTTCAATTAGGATTCATTTTTCACTTCACCTGATCTCTCTCTGTCTTGAAATTACAAAAAAAATAAAATAAAATAAAAAAATAATAAAAAAAACTCCCACAGGTTTCCTGGGTCACTCGGGGATTCTGGGGCAGTTATGTCTTATTATGCTGCAATACATTTAACTGCACAGACGAGAGGAACTGTGCAGCACCTTCAGCGAGAACGTGCAGACTGGATTTGGCGGAGATTAGACTGTCTAAACGAGTGCATGACGTCTCCGTCTGCATTTGTGGAGAACCAGACCGAGCGGAGCGGGCATGACGGAAACCGCTAGCTGTTACGCAAGGTGTCATTAAGATGTTATTAGCGAGGACTTTGGAAGTAATGAGTGTTTACGAGTCTGGTATTAAAAGAGAAGTGTGAAACACGTGCATGTGTTTAACATTCGGTGTCGGATGTTGAGAGATGAAACCGCAGCTTGGATTTTTTTTTCTTTCTTTCTCTGGTTTCCGTATCACTCAAATGGAAATCCCGAGAATCTGTTCACTTTCAGATGCAGCAGAGGTGTGTGTGTGTGTGTGTGTGTGTGTGTGTGTGTGTGTGTGGGACGCACAGTTACGCAACCCAGAGAATACAGAACGCATATTATAGGTGAAAGTGAATGAACTCGATGCTCCGTAGCTAAAGCCCTGTGGCGCTGCAGTATTGTTTGCACACACACTAAGCCTCGTCTTTAAGTGCTATTAGAGCAAACAAATGAAAACAGGACACGCTGAATCATTTTAAATCAACAGAAAGCAGACTTCGTACAACGGTACTCTTTCACAATAAGAGTAGGCGTTACGACAACGCAAAAAGACATTGATCCGGACGGCCATCACGACTGACGATCAAACGATGCTCTGTGAAAACATCACCAGGAGGAACGACAGCATCTTCACACAACACAACTAACTTGATCAAATGTCTGTACGATGTTTAAATTGTATCTTTAACAGACACTGCGAGGGCACAAAGCAAGTATCAGAGAGCTAGGTCATTAACGACGAGCACAAAGTGCTGAGATCATGCAGAGAAACTGTAGTGTGCGTGAGAGCAGTTCACTTCAGCGAGCACTGAGACAGGCTACGTTCGCTTTTAAAGACCACACTCGCTGATATTGCTATACTCGCGCTCAAGCTGGCCGTCTTCACGCTCTCTTTGAAACGCAATAATGTTTCCTGACACTCCAGATTCATGAATACCAAGAACCGTTTATTCAATCTGAAAAAAATGGTTTCGATGCCTTTTTATAAACACTTAAATCGTTTAAAAAAAAAAAAAATTGTACAAAGCATGCTAATACCAACCAACAGATAGCTGACTGGACGTTACGTCTTTGTTAAAGTTATATCAGTTGGCAATTTTTTTGTGACGGATCAGTTGCTGTGTTGCGTCTAATCTGCAATTACAGTTTACTAAAACCCGAAATATCGTAATACGCATCAAACAATCGTAACTCAATCATGATCAGGAATTTCGCTTCCTCGGTTATTTAAACATAATATCAGTGAGCTTAGTTAAAGTGTTTTTGTTTCATTATTGTTAATTAGTGTTTACGTGAAGGCTGCTGTTTGTACAAGATTACGCAGATTGACATATGACATATGCTCCTACTGGTGACCTTTTTAACGTGTACGAGACGTGACATTCGGAGAGTCCAAAATTTGAACGCCGACTTCTCAAACATGCGCACGTGTGAAGACGGTCCTGAGGCTGCTTCCGGAAAGGGACAGAATAAGATTCATCGCATACTGATGAATTCTGAATGAAGGCTGTAAACTGTCCGCTGATCTTTAAATCTCTGCAGCTGATTTATGATATTATGTTTGCTATTAAATTGATTTTTAATTTGACTCAATTAACTGCCGTTTAACTGGCAACACAACTCGCCTTTTACTGTCATGCAGTTTAAACACACATACAACACAAACTCATGCTTAAAACTGTAATAAAATAAAGCTAATATAACACCTGAGACATTTTAGCCCAGTGTTTATAGAGGGTTTGCCACAGAACTTTTGCGGAAGCACTTTTTTGGAATATTTTTAGAAAATACATCAGATTCAACACATCAGCGTTGTGAGAGAAGCTGCAAGTTAAAAGACCCTCAAAACTATAACGAGTCCGAGCAAAACTGGCAATCGAAAATGGACGCGGAATAAACAACAGCTATTCAATAGAAATTTTATTAGCATTTTGATTTCTCTCTCAGAGGCTCAGAAACATCAGTGCATCCTCCAATTTAAAACCATTACGAAGCGAACAAACCCTGATCATTCCGGGAAAACCTAGGATGAACCCAAAGACCAGAAGTTTAGCCCTAATGTTCAGCAAATCCGTGACAGCAGCTCCAAAAAAACAAACAAACAAACAAAAAAAAAAACACTAAACACACTCTCAGGTGACGTCATTCCAGGTAAATCCAGTGAAGCTTTCATTTTCCAGACACTCGGTAATTATGGCCATTGGTGTGGTTCTTGGTAATCCTCTGAAACTTCTATTTTCGATACGGTAAACAAACAGGTGGACCCGAACAACCTGAAATCCAATGACGCTTCGTTTCACCAGACAATGAGATCGTTTTCACACTTGAGCTCATTTCCAGACTCGGGTCATCTGTCCCAGAGAGTTCGGAGCGGTACAGAGAACCGATCTTTGGTCCTCTTCGAAACGCTTTATCCAAAAACGACTTGTTACGTTACTTCCTGTCTCAAGTACTGCGATTGGTTGTTGTGGTCAGCGGAGTACACGGAACGCTTATCGCCTTATGGAGCGAAGAAGGAATTCAAACGCAAACAGACACAACTCGGAATTGGTTTTATATACCAGCTCGCTTTGGTGGTAATGGGGCTTGCAATGAGAACGCTGTGAAAAAGTCTGCAAGGCAAACAATCTTCCTGATAAGAGAGCAGCCTCCTCGATTGCAGGTCGTCCTGCACGATTATACTCCAAGCATCCAAAAAGCACTGTTCTTCATCACTTGAATGTTGGTACCACAGGAAAATAACGGATGAACCGAGTGTCGTTTAACAAACGCGATTATTCCGCGATGGAGCCACGGTTCAGAAGGAATTCTTCAATGTGGAAGCAAAACTGGGATTATGAGCCTCGCTCCCAAACAAGCCCAGAATCTGTCCCGGTTGCATACTCGGGTATCCGGGACAAGTGTGAAAACACCGCAAATATACAATTAGATCTGCTTCTGCTTCTAAATAATCCTTTATCCAGACACTGGCTACTGAGGTGAATCTGAGGAACCACCTGCTTCCAGGGTAACTGTTTTACCGTGAAACTGTCGAGTGTGTGGTGTTATTTTGTAAAGTTTTTAAATTTGATTGTTTTACTAGGAGTAAATTTAAAAAAAAATTTAAAAAAAAACAATAGCATGCAAACTTCTTTCCTCCTTAGGAAAGGAATCAAGTCGATATGATCAAGCATCAGCTTGTTAAAAAATCCAAAAGACCATCCATTATCCTGATTTTGTGAATACAGGTGGATCTGAACAACAGGAGCTGAGACTTTTATTCTTTAGATGTCTATTTCATATTCATTTTGGTTACGAAGTGGAGGGAGCAAGACTGTGGGCAGAACTGAAACCAAACGAAGAGCAACAAGAACCTAATGGGGACCAAACAAAGAGCAAAACAAAAAGCAAAACCTGACACACCAAACGAAGAAGAGAACCTATCAGAGACCAAAAGACGAGCAGAACAAAAAGCAAAACCCGATGAAGACCAAAAGAAGAGCAGAGCCTGAAAAGACCAAGACAAAGTGCAGAACCTGATGGGGACCAAATGAAGAGCAAAACAAAAAGCAGAACCTGACGGGGACCAAACAAAGTGCAGAACCTGAACACATAGCTTCTAGGGGCCGTCGTGGCCTAATGGTTAGAGAGTCGGACTTGTAACTGGAAGGTGAACCTGAAGGTCGTGGGTTCAAGTTTCAGGTCCGGCAGGGATTGTAGGTGGGGGGAGTGAATGACCAGCGCTCTCTTCCACCCTCTATACCACGACTGAGGTGAGACTTGAGCAAGGCACCGAACCCCCAACAGCTCCCCAGGCTGCCCACTGCTCCGGGTGTGTGTGTGTTCACGGTGTGTGTGTGCACTTGGATGGGTTAAATGCAGAGCACAAATTCCGTGTATGGGTCACCTTCACTTCTAAAGCTAACGAGTTAAACCTGGTGGACACTGAACAAAGCGTGAAACCTGGTGCAGAAGCGAAGAGAATCTAACAGAAACCAAACGAAGAGTAAAGAGAACCTGATGGAGAGCAAAGCCGATTCTTCATAATCTCTATAAACGTTTAATGACAGATTGTATGAGACAGCGGACGATGAAACCGCATTTATACGTTTTTTTCCCCCCCCAGACAAACAGTACATGGAAACTAATCGTAGGTAGGAACTGAAGTTGTGAGCGGGGAATTGAAGAAACGTCGCACCGCACGCCATAAGACTGTTCCGAGGAAGCCTTCGGGACGATCGTTTGGATTTGTCGCTTTATGGCTTCATAACTAAACTGCACAGAATTGGGAAAATCTGAATTGAAACGCCGCTCGTCGCTGGAATCACGGCTCCGTGGAAAGCGAGCGGTCGGCTTTGTTTGCGTGAACGTCGGCTGTCACCGGTGATCCCTCGGAGCGGCTCCATTTCAGATTCGACGAGAAAACGAGTTGCACGAATCAGCTGTTTTCACACCGGCGATCCCTCAGATGCGCTGAGCTTTCTTAGCACGGACTGTGCCAGCTGCGTGTCTGCCCACCAGACGCCCACACTATGCAAAAACCGTACACGCAGTAAGAAAAAGAAAAGAGAAAAAAAAAGGAAGAAAGAAAGAGGAGAGGAGATATGCAATGACACAAAGAGGCACAGGATCACAATCTCAGGATTAAATGGTGAGACTAATGCGTTTGGTGCAGTATACAGAATACAAGTGCACCTCAAACACACACACACACACACACACCACTGAGCCCATGCAAACACACTCCCACATCTTCATCGCCATCTTCATCATCATCATCATCACCACTACTCCTAACACTTATTAAAGTGTACTGTTAAAGAAAGCAGATTTTTGCCCATAACTGAGCTGTTAGATGAGTAATGCTTCTCAAATCTCTACATTTCCTAACAGGTTTCTGAAATTTCAGACATAATTCAACTCAAAACACATTTATTTTGCTCAAATGTGTGCTCATCGAGGCTAATTAAACAACTTCAGCTAGTTACCTCCAGATAAGTTAACATTAGCTCATTATGCTAAAGAAGGAATAGTGCTCAGACTGTCATTCTGGACCACTGTTATTTAGTCATATTATTACATATTATATTACATTATATCAATAAGGACCTCACATTAAAGTTATGCTGTTGTTTAGACACATTTCTGCGTTATTAGTGGCGCTGACACACACACTGCTGATACCGTTACTTGGCGCTGGCTACAGGCTAAATGCTGCCTAGCGCTTTCTTCATCACTTCGTCCGTCCTGAAACCGACATGTCAACCGGGATAATACTCTAAATTACAAGAAATGATGGTAAATAAATAATTAAACAATTACCACTGGAAAAAATAATCCACCATAAATACACAGTGAGCTAAACGTCAGAAAAAGGCTACGAGTGAGCTAACTAGCTGTAGCATAGCATAGCATAGCATAGAGAGCGCTACACAACAACAGACCCGAGCCAGCAAGGCCCATTGGCTGGATCCCAAACAGCTCCTTATTGGACATATAGCGCACTACGTACAGCGCAGCACGGCGTTATGGTCATACCCTCTGTAGTGCGCCTATAGAGGGGGATTCAGCGCCGTTTGGGATGCGGACATTAATCTCAGCCTAGCGCTTTTCCGACAGCGGCGAAATAAAACGAGATACAGAGATGACAGCTCGGGAAGGGTGACGGTTAGTCCGGTAAGAGCGTCGCCTCACCTTGGCTTTGGTGATGACGTGCGTGGCGAGTTTGACGACGGCGAAATTGCCCTTGCCGATGGTCCGCTCCAGCTCGTAGTAGCCCACTCGAGCTGGGGGCGGCCTGCCGACCGCGGGGTGCCCGGGGTTGGCCATACAGGCCGCGGTCTGTCCGGCTCGGCTCTGGTGCTGAGCCGGCGGTGCTCGGTTCGGGGCGCCCATGCCCGCGGTCGGTCGGGCCGAGTGCGAAATCGCGGCCGCGGCGGACGCAGCAACAGCAGCTCCGCTTGGCACGGCCGCCATCTTCTTTCGCCTCTCTCTCTCTCTCTCTCTCTCTCGCTCTCGCTCTCTCTCTGCGGGAAACGACTACGGAGCAGCGTTGCGGCGGCGCGCGGCGCTAAACACGCCCCCTCCGTGCGTCACTCGGCTACATCTCCCCGCCCCCATCGTGCGTCACTTCACACAGACCTCACCACCCCCCCTCCCTTTTTTTTTTTTTTTTTCCTCTGCCACCCCCCCCCACAAGCGCCCTCTCTTGAAGATGTCGCTATAGCAACGGTTAGCGTAAACGATGACTTCATTTCCCTCCTCCTCCTCTACCCCCCTCCCTCCACCGCCACTACTTTTTTTTTTTTTTTCCTCCACCGCCACTACTCCACTCCGCGCGCGTGGATTCTAGTCGCTATGGCGACCGAAACGAAACTGCGTTTGTGTGCGTGCGCGCGCACGAGTGGGTGGTGCGTGCATTTCGACCCGCGTCTTATAAAAAAAAAAAAAGAAATCAAATAAATAAAGAAATAAAAAAAAGCGCGGGAAATACATGAAATTTGTGTCTCTGAGGAAAAAAAATATTGCCATGACAACGAGAAAGTCCTTGCTTTCTAGGTTATATAGAGCTCTCTGCCTCACGAGTTCTCACACACGAGCGCGCGCGCGTCTTCAGCACACAGGCGCGAGCCACCGTTAGACACTAATAAATACCATTAAATAATATTAAACAACACCATTAAACACTAATAAATACCATTAAACACTATTAAACAACACCATTAAACACCAATAAACACCATTAAACACTAATAAATACCATTAAACACTAATAAATACCATTAAACAATATTAAACAACACCATTAAACACTAATAAACACCATTAAACACCATTAAACACCATTAAACACTAATAAATACATTAAACACTATTAAACAACACCATTAAACACTAATAAACACCATTAAACACTAATAAACACCATTAAACACCATTAAACACTAATAAATACATTAAACACTATTAAACAACACCATTAAACACTAATAAACACCATTAAACACTAATAAACACCATTAAACACCATTAAACACTAATAAATACATTAAACACTATTAAACAACACCATTAAACACTAATAAACACCATTAAACACTAATAAACACCATTAAACACCATTAAACACTAATAAATACATTAAACACTATTAAACAACACCATTAAACACTAATAAAC
>CM075016.1:2713198-2738198 GCA_037576675.1 Pangasius sanitwongsei | reverse complement strand
TCTCCTCCTCTTCTCTCTCTTTCCGCTTATCTTCAGCCTCGTCCTTCCTTTTCTTTTCTTCCTCCTCATCCATCATTCTTCTTTCTCTTTCCACGTCCTCACGTTTAGAGGCAGAGGAAGAGGACGGCGGTTCCTGTGTGCGTTCAGAGAGCCACTCGTCCAAACCGAAGTTCTTCATGCGCCTGCTGCTGTGAGGAGAAACATCATCATTCGTCATCAGCTGATAGTGTGTGACATGTACAGCTCATTTCTGTGTGTGTGTGTGTGTGTGTGTGTGTGTGTGATGGAATCTATTCAAACCTCTGTGTGGCTTCCCCTCTCATCTCTTCCTCCTTCTCATAGTCATCGTCATATTCCTCTCTCCCTCCATCCATTTCTTTTTCCTTCTAAAAAAACAGCATAAGTGGAATGAATAAAAAAAAATGAGTGTAGCCTTATCACATGGATGAACAGATTCATAGGTAGAGAGATGAACAGATTGACAAATGGATGGATGTGCAGATGGATGAAGTGATGAACAGAGAAACTAATGGATAGGGAGAGAGAGAGAGAGAGAGAGAGAGAGAGAGATAAATGGATGGACAGTTGTAAAAACATATTTTCTTGTGATTAGATCATGGTTTGGGTTCTGCATTCACCTAGACTGATCTGAATTTTAAATCAGAATGGATGAGAACCTTAATGGAAACCTCCGTATTAAAAAAAAAAAAAGTGAGAAAGATGTGATGAAGTGTGATGGAAACAGAGTTTTGGAATAAACGTTGAGTGTCATCATTAGTGCGTTTGCTATTTTAACAGGCGTTTGTACTCACTGGAGCTGCTGAGGGTGCAGCCAGGCAGAGATCAGTCACGTCTAGGACGTTCTCTGAAAACTTGGAACGGAACACCTTTGATATGATAAAAAAATTTTTTTTACAATATTAATAAAACCACAATTCAGGATAGAACAGCAAAAACATTGCCATAATTATTATCAGTACGGTATAGTATGAAGTGCAGTATACTCTATATTTTACATATTAGAATTACAAACACTTCATTTGATTATGTTGTTATTATTAACCAATTATCTGTTAACCAACGCAGCCAAAAAAGATCAGCACTGAAGCAGACGTAGCTAGAAAAGATGCTCTAAATAGGTCATAAAATCTACCTTGAAGATTTCCTCTCATACAGCTAAACCAATCCAGAAGCAAAAAATAATAACGTTAACTATAATATAGCTGCATGCAGCGATTAAGGGGGCCAAGCACTTCCTCCACCTCTTAGTGATGGAGGAAGACCAGAAGTCAGAATAAAAAGATTAACATCATTTAGTTAACAGTACTATTCAATTCTCGAATTTGATTGGTCAGAAGATGTTGATTAATATTCTATAACCGCAGTTCTGAAAATAGTTACATAGATATGTTACTGTCTTTCACAGGGACTTGTTTTGCACACACGACACGCAATTTAATAATAGTAATAAATGGGTTAAAAAAAAAAAAAAAAAAAGTGCAAATCATTGATGTGAAGTTTCCTGTAATTAGACAATGTCTCATTAAAGGAAGGAGTCTCCAGTGCCAGCACTTTGTGATAGTAAATTTTCTGCCACACGAGAGTCTTTTCAGTTTCTTGGTAACATGACAAGTGTCTTATTAACTTCAAGAGAGAGGGAAAAAAAAGAGAGACTGGTGAGGGAACAACTGTTTATAGCTGCTATAATGCAAGTGAGAACAGGAACTAACTTGTTTCATGGACCTTCCACAGCTTTAAATGTAACTATAAAAGACAGAAAAAAGTGTGTGTGCCATTTTTTAACTGATTAAAAATTGTTTTTAAAAAAAAAGTGTTGGCAAATTGCTGTGGTATAAGAGCAACAAACCACTATGAGACATGCTGTTATTGGAAAATAATAATCTTCGAGGTGGTAATGGCACTGGCACACACACACACACACACACACACACACACACACACGCCCTGTTAAGTTTTATTCTTTACATCATAAAACCAGCAATCAGTGAAGTGCAGTGAGGTCACTCGCTTCAAACCTCCTCAGCTAATCTTTTCTCCTCAAATTAATTACAAGTTTAAATACACTTTGTGCCGAAGTATACAACATTTTCTGTGATGTTTTATCACTTCAGCGTAACAAACATTACCTTCATGTCATCGGAATGGCTAGACACCACTTCGACGTGTTCGCTGACCTCCGATTCCTGCAGGTGGATGAAATAATTCTCAATATACACCACACACATTCTCCATCACACACACACACACACTAATACAGTTCACACTTTTCTATTGTAATGCAGTGTAACCGAGCAAAGCAGTGCCATGCGCTAACATGCCTCAAGTTCAGATACAAAACACAAAGCAGAAGCAGGCGCACGCACGCACACACACACACACACACACAGGACGGACAGATTAGAGGCAGTCCTAACAGTGCAGTCGTATCTAAGATGGTCCAGAAGTCTTGTCAGATATTTTTAATTATCCATCAATCATTAATCTCCGATACTGAGATTCATGAATGGATAGATGGAAGGATGTGTACGGACAGAAGCGGTTAGATGAATGAATGAACTTAATGATTGATTAGTCAGATGGGTTAAAAAAAAAATGGATGAAAAGAGGGATGGATGAATGGATGGATAGAGGAACATGTGGATGACATTAATGGCTAGATATAAGATAGACAGGAAAGATGAATAAACAGATGGACAGTTGGAAAAATGGACAGATGGAAAGATGAACACTTGGATAACATAATATAACATGGACAGATGGACACACGTATAGATAAATAATGCATATAACATGGATGATGGAGAGATGAATAGATGGACAATCTGATGATGAGACGGACAGATTAATGACAAGAAAGACATTTGGACAGATTAACAGAGAGATGCACAGATGGACAAAGTAATGAAGAGATGAACAGATGGGCAGATTCATGGAGAGATGGACAGATTAATAGAGAGATAGAGAGATTAGCGAGATGGGACGTCATAAATAGACTGATACATAAACAGGTTGATGAAAATATGACAGAGATGAATAGACAGAAGGATTAAAGGAGAAATAGTTGGATGGATGGATAGATAGCTAGATAGACAGATAGATTAGAGAGATGATCAGATGGATGGATGGACAGATTGGATGGACAGAATGGATGGATGGATGGCCGCACAGACAGACTGGTGTTGGACAGATGGATGGATGGACAGACTGGACGGACGGATGGAAAGGGAACGTCAGTAGCACGGCTCTCACACTGACCCCTAGAGCAGCACTCAAGCTTGCAGGCATCTAAAGAGCATGAGGGCGTGAGGTAAGGGGTCAAAGATCACACTGCGTACCTCACTGGGAAGCCGAGCACAGCGAGGAAGCAGCTTTTTTCCCAGCATGCCTTTCTGCTGGAGCGGGGTGTCTGCGTTTTCTTTTAAGCTCTCAAATCGTTCGATCTCTTCATTCTCGCTCTCAGACATCGTTGTGACCTTCGACTCTCGGTCATTCCCCTCATCTTCCTCAGGGTGCTTCAAACTCGTTTTCCCCTCTCCTTCACTCCTACACTCATCTGCTTCATCTCTCTGTTCTTCAGCACTTCTTCTGCATCTCTCCACTACCTCTTTCTCTTCTCCGACTCCATCACTGTCCTCCCTTTCCTCTGTCCCTTCTACAGCCTCGTTCTTGAAGTTGTACTCTCTCTCTTCTTCTTCCCTCTCACTTTGCTCCTCTTCCTCTCCAGAATACTCCACCTGGTCTATGTATCTCTCCATTATCTTATCACTGTCAGGTGTTTTCCTCTCCTCCATCTCATCCCTCGCTTTCTGTGTCTCCACCCCACTCTTTGTCTCTCTTTCTATCTGTTCAATCACTTCACTTCCCGATTCCTCTCCCTGCCTCTTTCCCTCCTCTTCCCCATCCCTCTCACTCTGCCCTTCCTCCTCACTTCTTTTCTCATCCCTTGTTCGTTCTTCAGCCTCCTCCTCTACTGGGATCAATTCGTCCTCAGCGATGCTCTCGTCCTGCCGACTCGGAGGGAAAACGTCGGCACTGCTGCAGTCTCCGCTGCCCCCTAGCTGCTTGGGGGAGAGACGACGCCCTCGCAGTGAGTCCTTTAGAGCGGTGGATGGGAGGAGGAATAAAGGAGAATGGGATGGTGCAGAGAAAGAGATCGAAAAGATTGGGGGATTGGGAACATTATAAGACAGGTGGAGACACATGCAAGGCACACTCACGCGTTTCCAAGGATGCGCAAGCCATGGAGGAGAGAACGACAACATTATTAGCAAACGAGACATCGTTAGAGAGAGAGAGAGAGAGAAAAGGATTATTTCTTAAGTCTGAGGAAAAAGATGAAGATGACATGGTTCATAAGACAGGTTCAAATAACACACACACACAAAGCCCTGGTGTTCAGACCAGAGGCATCCCTGGGGGAGGAGCTTAAGTTAAATGTAACCGTGCTGGGGTATGAAGAACTGTGACTGAACGAAACTAAAATAAAAGCTCTTTTACTGAAGCTACCTGAGATGGAGATGGAGGGTTGGCACTGATTTCTCCTGAGAGAGCGAGATCTTGGAGCTCTGGTTCGGTTCTCTCCTCAGCTGGAGCTGTGCCGCTCACCTCGCTGTCCTACTCACACACACACACACAGACTTAACACAAAACCAGCCTCACCAGATTTACATTTGTTATAATACAGTGTAACTCTATTATCTTAAACGTTTACATACTGTATGCCATTTTCTCGTGTGTATTACTGAACTTTTTTTTTTTTTTTTTTTTTTAAAATTACCTCGTACTGCAGTCCTCCTCCCAGAGCGTCCAAGTCGAGGTGCAGATTCTGCAGCAGGCCTGATGTACCACACGGACTCTATATATACACACACACACACACACACACACACACACGAAACACAGTTTTTAATCAGTGGTTCACTATAAGGATCCATTGATACGATTTATTCATACCCAGTACGAGTACACGCTTTTTGGTACTCATAGATACTGACACCAAAATGAGTAATCTGCTTAATATTAAGAAATCAAGGACATTACGGAGCTCTGTTTATGTCGTTTGATGCACACTGACTTCTCGGTACAAGTGTCGGTACTGAAGCATCCCTAGTTTACGTTGTAATGTGTTCTACATTATAGGAGAGATGAAGACACAAACCTGAGGCATGGAAATCTTTTCCCGCTCTTCCTCTTCGTCGTCTTCGTCATCGGAATAAAATGTGGGCGGAGCCAGAGACGGACGCTCCTCTTGACGTACCCTCTGCAACCCGGAGCTCATCCCCGAGAGTGAACCCTAAGAAACGTGGACATAGTCTCAGGGGCTGCGCGTGTGAGTGAATCATCAACATAAAAGCTACAGATCCCTGGATCTTCATCTTAGATTGCATTTTTTTTCTTTTCTTCTAGCTCTAGTGCACTCTTTAGGTTGCCTCTTTTTATCATGAGTGTGTGTCCTTTTAGCCCTAATGCATTCTTGATTACCCCTAGTGGAGTCTTTAGAGGTTGGAGGCCGGAGGAGCTGCCTAGGGAACCACGGAGTGCTGGAACAGGAGCGTCACACACACTTCTGAGAGGAGCAAGAGGACCCAGAGGCTGAGTGAGAGAGAGCGAGAGAAGAGAAAGTCACATTTTATTGATCAGTGGGAGTGTGTGTGTGTGTGTGTGTGTGTGTAGGGGTGTAGACGGTGTCATGAACAGAGAGAGAAAGAGAGAGACGACAGATGCAAGCAACTCACTCCTGGTGCTTTCGGACCCTCTGGTTCGCTCTTCTTCTTCTCCTTCTTCTTCTCCTTTTTCTCTTTTTTCTTCTTCTTCTCCTTGTCCTTCCTGACAGGGGCGGAGCCTGAGCTGCGCTCCCTCTCCTGAGCCACTAGGCAGCGGTACTGTTCGTCACACGGGTGGTCCCACGTGGACTGACCGGTGGAGAAGTTGAAGTAGTAAACATCTCCGGTCACATCCTGACTGTAAGACACACAAGTGGATCACACACACACACACACACACACACAGGTTCACTTGTTAGGTGGCGTTTTTCTTTCTTTTAACGATAACACAGTTCACATGATGTGTTTTTATCTGGTGCACACTTTAAGGTATGTTTAAACATTTACCCTTAGTACACCTAGTGTGTGTGTGTGTGTGTGTGTGTGTGAACTCCTCCTACCAGGGCTTCCATTCCGCAGGCAGCGGGGCGACGATGCCCTCTCGGGCCAGCCACAGGAGCTCCGGCTCCCGCTCGGGGTCGATCCCAATCTCTCGGGCATATTCGTGAATCTCTGATGAAGGAAAAGGAAGCGATAGAATGGTGAGGAGAGAGAGGAACCACCGTTATGCACAATAAACTAGATTTCCAGCTCTTTAGTGAATATGGCTTTGAGGTTCGGCGCATGTCATAATCGGCTGCATGCGCGTGTCCTATTTTCACGTCATTGTAGTCGTCCCTTGCCTACCATCATGCGCCAGTATTATTCTGTCGTATCACATCGTATTATAAAATAACTACATTACTAAAAAGTGGTACTGTCAGCATAACGATTCAGTGTATTATATATATATATAATTATATCTTCCCTGTGGAAGCCCTGATGCAAAACTTCTTCACATCTGTCCCAAACAAAGACAGTTGAAAGACAGTTGTCCTGTCCTTATGCTATTTTATGAAACCACTGCTACACAAATGAAATTGTCTTCAGAGAGGAGTGTGTGTGATTAGTCTGCACAATATTACACAACTAAAGCCTTAACCCTAGGCTTTAACGGTTCCTGTCAGACCATGTTACCTTGTTCAGACGGGATGTAGGTCTCGTCGTAATCCTCCTCCAGGATCAGCTGGTCTCCTATTCGCAGCGCAGACGCGCTCATGCTGACTGCGGGCGGAAACGCAAACACTGGATTTGATCAAACAGAATAATACATAAGCTGTTGTCCAAGTGCCAATGCTGAGTGCATTCCTCCGTGTCATATTTTGGCCCGCGAGTAGGTAAAACGCTAATTTTCATACAATGCAAACCACTACGAGGAATAGTATAGGAAGTATAGTTGTAGTATACTGTATGCAGTTTGTCTCCTGCTCCTGCGCATTTCTGCTTTAATACACCTGATTCAACTCACCAGCTCTCTAACGCAAGTGATGAGGACTGCAGCTCTTTTCCGTGAGTCAAATCAACTGGCTCATATCACCAATAAGAGTCGACTCCCAAATGACTCACTGCCAGTTTTTTTTTTTAAACCATCCAACACTTATATTGTTCAAGGAATTGCATTA
The DNA here is from genome assembly GCA_037576675.1 of Pangasius sanitwongsei. Lineage (NCBI taxonomy): Eukaryota > Metazoa > Chordata > Actinopteri > Siluriformes > Pangasiidae > Pangasius > Pangasius sanitwongsei. Next base: position 2,730,913 of record CM075016.1, on the reverse strand, counting down.
TATGACATAAAACACTCATGTTGTTATAGGAAAGCATTTTAGACATCTTTGTTAACTTAATATAAACCTGTGATTTGGAGCTGCACTACTGTCAGGGCTGCTGTTACAGAAAATTAATCAACCTTCTGACCAATCAAATATTGTTTAATGCATTATGCTTTGCATTTTTATATAAAAAACAGCATATGCATTATTATTCACATACACAATACATCATGCTGATTCAGTCGCACAAAGGTGATTCAAACACACGCCTTTACTTGAATCGACTCATAATTTGACTCACATGATTCAGTAGATTCTTTTGGACTTTTGGACACTGTGTGATTAACAGCGTTTCAAAATCATGACTATAAAACACTCATACATTTTCACCAAAAGCATCACAGGATTTATTGATCTTGTCTTTTTTTTTTATTATTTTTTTTAAATATCCTTCATCAATGTGAGTCGACTCCCAAGTGTCACCTAAAAGAGCCGGTTGATTCAAGGAGTCGACTCATTCGCGAACAACACATCACTAATTAAAACACCCTCCTGAGATTAGTGTGTGTGTGTGTTAGATCTGTGTTAACACACTCAATTTGATATTTAGATGCGTTTCCCTCAAACGCTACACGATAATATTAATATAATCCTCATTAAGGCTGTTAAAAATGTTGACAAAACTGTTTTTGGAGCAGAAAAAGTACTAAAAAGGAGCAACAAGTGAACGTGAAACTTAGCAACTCGTTATAAAAGTGTCAAAACATGTTTAAGTGTTTAAGTACGCTGAATTCTTTAAAAAAAAAACAACTGTTCCTCTGAGTTTTATCATAATACTACTTTTAAAAAAAAAGGTTAGCTAGTTAGATAACTCAGCTAGCTAGCTTGTTAGCAACTGAAAGGCATCCACAGCAACATTAACAGCCATGACAATTACTCAGAAACATTATAAACAGCTAATTAGCGATTCCTTTAGCTCTCAAACCTTACCAAATTTAAACTTAATGTTCAGACTGGCGTTAATAACCGCGTTGCTAACAACAAGAAAATGACGTTTAGCCTCAAACCTTTTTTTTCCAACCGTCAGAAGGCCACAAATGAGCTTCCTTTCGTCTCACGTAGACTGTCAGAGATTACCCAGCAACATTATGTGTAAATAAAATTAACAGCAAAAGTGAAAACTCTCATCATCTCATGATTTTTTGCTAAGCTAATCAGCTCTCCGTCAATAACACCCGGTAGCATCTTAGAGAAAAATGGAAACCGTGGTAACGGCTGTCACTGCCTGGTCAGTAATGCGCATGCGCAGCATTCACGCGCATGCGCACAACGCTAGTCGCTACGCGCGCGCCAATTCTTTTGCTTCAGGGAAATGTCTCAAGCTAGGTAGACACACACACACACAGAAAAAGCAAATCTAAGAAAATTAACTTGCTTTTTGAGAAATAAACCGATGCTATACAGATTATTACCTGACTGAATGATTCAAAAGATGAAAAAAAGAAGAATAAACTTTGTTACTGAAAAACATTATGTTGGTAAAAAGGGATTTATTTCAGGTGTGAGGCCACAGAGTCAGCCCTGAGGTAAACTCTGAGGTAAAACCATACATACATTACATTTAAAAAGTCTACAATTCCTACATAACTTACATATGATGAAGCGCTCATGTGTTTATATCATTATTGTAGAATATTTTGTCCAAAAATCCAAAATTGTCTTGCCCTTGACCATTAGCAAACCCTGTAAAGCAGGACTTCGCAAATGCAGTCGTGAGAGAAACTCACCATCTCCTCTTTTGTTTCATTTATTCATTTTACAAATTGATATTAAAAATATCGAAGATGAATTTTGGAATATTTGAAAATGTTACTGTAAGTCAAATTTCAGTAAGCCACATTAAAATAAACAGAGTACATGTTACTTTTGTCTTTTTCAGTAGCCTAGTAGTAACACACAGCACTAGCATAGGAGTTCAGCAATAAAAATGGACAAATTTCCCCATCTGTCTACCTCCACTAAACAAACTAGCATCGCATACTTATGTATGTTCTAGACTGTTATTGAGTGACTGGGTTTCCTATTACAGTTAGTGTTTACATTTTAAAAAACATCTCAAGTAGCCTTCAAACCTACCAAAAGCTGTTTTGGGATTTTCTAGGCGTAGATTAGTAAATACTTTTGAAGGTAAGGTCAGAGTTTTCGATTTGAGACACAGCTCATGACAACAATCACGACGGTGCCGGAAAGTTTTAAAAGAGATATGGCTCATCAGTGTGCTTAACATTGCTGTGCATGAAATCGCTAAACATTTTACAGTTCGGGGTTTGGAAGCCTGCTCTATTGGAATATTTTTGAGTGATAATTCAGATGTTAAAGGCGAACTAGGCAAGATTCATCCAAACTGGTCATGATTAGGTTGTTAATGGTTAAACAGGTGGAACTGAATAGGACTTGAATAATGATTATACACCTTTTTCCGACAAGTAGGGACGTGTACAAATGACCGACAGGAGGCCCATGTAAATACAAACCAGCATTCCGGACCATAACACAGTTTTCCAAATGGGTAATACACTTTAAATCACTTTCTACATATTCTCCTTCATAAATAGCAACATTTTAATCAGACGTAACCTAAAGAGGTGTTAAAAGTTCGGGTGGAAATAATGAGTCACAAAAGCTGTAAATATACAGAAGAGTTTATTGTGTGCTTTTCACGTCATTCAAATACTCATTTTTTTTAATCTTGCTATGTTAGAAATGAACTATTATCAGCAAAAACCCAGAGTATGTGTTAAATAAAAAAGAACAGAAATAAATACCAGTGTTAAAAAAACAGTAATATTCAGAGTTCATGTATTTATTTGTTCAGCAGATCTTCAGTGTGGTCCCAAATAACACAAAGGACTTGAAAGCAAGTGAAACAGCAAAGTTAAAACAGTGCTACAAATAAGAAAATAAATATTTTCGCTTCCTAGCCCTGTGTTCCAGTCCTGTTCTCAACGCGCCCTCGTTGACTCCCTTGTACAACTCGAAAGTGTTGCACTTTCACAGGGAAAGGATTTTCACCACAACGCACGTTTCCAAAGCAAACTCACTTCATGGTTTGCTAATAAAAAATAAACGTAAAATGTGGTTGAGAAGACCAGCTATCTTGCTAAATGAATAAATTAGATAGCTTTCCAAATGCTAAAGGGTAATACTTTGATATTTCCTTCCTCTCTGGTAATTTCTTTGTGGAGAATTAGAAACAAAACCTTAACAGATGTATACCGTGGTGCTAAATTGTTAGCATAGTAATTAGATGTATTGCTAACTATATTATATAAATATTATAAAAGCAATAGTTTAATCAATTGCTTTTGAACTATACGGTCATACAGACCAGGTTGTTAATTAGCTAGCTTGCTAACCAATAATGATTTAATTAGCTAGCTAGTCCCAATGCTAAATCTTAATACTTGAGTAACTTCACTTCTCTGGTAATTTCATATGAAAATTCCTCCAAACCTTGCTCATAGCAACTATGCTAGCTAGCTAAATGAATATATATTAGCTAGCTGGCTAAGAAGTTCAATTTCCCTGCCATGTAAGCGCTTTAAATGGCTTTTTCTGCATTTTTTGCCGTTTTTGAGATGGAACTTGAGAAGTTCCGGCCCATAAGTTTTAACCCTGAGGTTTACGCTCACACTGACTCGAGTGTTCATCCAACAGTCATGTAACAAACTCCATTCTAACAAAATAATAATAATAATAATAATAATAATAATAATGGAAAGACATTTAGGATAGCACAGGGGATTCAACCAGAGGCGTGTTAAAAACAGCAGAGCGCCAAACTCGAAACTTCTTTTGTGTGCGTTCGCATTAGCTAACTAACATATCATGCAGCTCAAAGCTTGTGCAACTCAGAATGTTCTTTATTTTTCTGAAGGTTGCAATGAAATTTTCTTACAAACTGGCCCACCAAAAGAAAAAGAAAAAAAAAAAGCAAATCTACAGTCAGGCAATTTACAGACGAGAATAAAACACTCGCAATAAATACAGTTCTGTTATTCAGTTCTTCATTACCTTAAGACTCTAAGAGAGCCTCTCAGTGTGTGTATACAGTGTGTGTGTATACAGCAGGTTTGGAAGCTTTCCATAAATTAATCCAATTCTTCCAGATTAAGTCACTGCTAGGTATGTGCCGATAATCAGGTATACGATACATCATAATACTTATGATATTAACGAGCGCAGTATGATTATTATAGACGTGTCTAATTAACGCTGCTAGTTCTGCTGGTTATTTATCCATGCTGAGACACCTGTAGGGGAATAGTGCAATAAAATAACCTTCAAATATGGAGCTCCAGACAAGTAAAGGCATCACCAACCATCGAGGTGAAGTATAGTTCCTTCTGCTTTCATCTAGAAATTATACAAAACTGCTACATTCGTGAACTTGGTGTGGTGTATTTTGCTCATCCACAGGTGAATATCCTTAAATGTTGTACATTCGTCCTCAAAAGATGCAACAAACTGAATGATTCGTTACAGCAGGACAAAATATCAATTGATGTGAGGATTAGTCAGCAGGTCTGGAATGTTCTGCAGTGAAGTAACTTCATAATGCAGCGGATTACACTCGAAATTTTAAAGACAACGTGGAACGGAAATTCAGCCGCGTACTTCTGAGGCTTTTGCAAGTGAAATGCCATGTTCTAGTGGGCGGGACTTTGGTTTTATCCAAAAGTAATAATTTGATTGGCTTGTGAAAAGTTGGCCTTCCAAAACGAACGTGTCTGGATGTGAGGGTGATGGAGGTGAAACGTAACAAATGATTGGTTGTCGTGTTTTTATGTCCCGCCCACAATCCTACAATGAGATGGTCAAAAATCAGAAGCCGTTTAGAGGCGGGGCAAAGTCGCTCAATTCATAAGAAGAACTTTGTCATCATATGAAGGAGTCTTAGTTAAAGAAGATAATAAAAGGTTTGTCTTTAAAATATTACTTACTGCACCTTTAAGAGTGCTCGATAAGAGCTGAGAATCAAGAATCGATTGTAATATCGGTGAGTTAAGCTTTTAAACTACTGGAATCAAAATACTGAAATTTAAACTATTGGAACCGAGAGATAAACAGTTTACACAGTCCCGGGACATGAGTGGCATTTCTAAACAAGACTAGAGTTTCTAGAATATTCCCACACTCGTTAGTTTTGTTTTGTTTGCTAGCATTAGCATGGTTGACCTCACATTTTTGGCTTAAAGTGTCCATGAAATAACCTTATTTTTTTGAAACCGGGAATCAGGGTAAGTGTGTCGAGTTGCTTGAATTCTTTCACTGAATCCATCAAATGATCCAAAGTTGTGAGCTACAACACCAGCTAGCTAGAATTAATTATGGTTTTTTTTTCGTTAGCTAGCTAGCTATTTACATTAACAATAATTCAAAGCCATTTAGTCTATGTGGAGATGCTAGCTGGATTATTTTATAGCAAGCTGCAACATGCTAGCCAGGGTTAACAAGGGTTTGCCCATGCCCCGCCCCCAGGGATGTAACATTTCGCTGATATACACAAGGCACGCACGAATAGCTCTGAAACACCAACATTTTAATTTCAAGGGCACTTTAAAGCCAAAGATAAATCTTTTGTAGCAGTTAATGGCTACGCAATGCGATCATCAAAACGGATTAGCATTTTAATATGCTAGACTGACATGCAGTGGTTCATTCATGCTAGCTCTAACACTATAGTTTCTACTTGCCATGGTATCAGTTGGCAACCAAGTCATGCAGTTGTTAGTGTATTAGCGTTAGCATGCTTGGAGTTGCTAATTCATTAACGCTTGTGGTACTTCTGAAGTTTATCGCAGTCTTCCCTGGATTAGCATTAGAACACTTGGGTTTTGATTCTAGCCACAAAGTGCTAGTCTATACTGCCTGTGGAAGGAATTAGCAACCAAATGGTGCGGTGTCCGTTGTATTAGCATTGCTTGGGTACTGTGGATCAGTGGTTCATTAAAGCTAGCCTTAACATGGTTTTGCACTGGATAAATTGAAACGCTAGCAAATTGAAACGCTAGCATTAGCACATTCGGTTTTCCTGCTTGCGTTGCAGTTGGCATGCCTGCATTAGGAGTGCTGGATTAGTTGACAGAGAGTTTTTACTGGCCATGGTAGAAGTTAGCACAATCACACACAGGAGTTTTCACTCCCACCCAGTGTCGAGTCTCCGTACACGAACCCTCTGCTTGTAATGATATTCCTTCAGGTGCTCCTTGAGAGCGTTGGGGATGGGCAGGGCGCTGATGCCATCGTACGTGGTGCAGCTGCTGATGACGGCGCGACAGATGTGCTGGAGGCTGAACGGCCGCGTGCGATGGATGGGGTTTGAGAGCAGTGGCTCGAAGAACATGCACGAGTTGGGGTCCTTGTAGTGCTCCAGCAAGCCCGTGACCGTGGGTGCATGGAACACGCTGGGGTCGTGCACGTCGAAGCTGAAGTTGTGGTTCCACTGCTCGATACGGGCGTGCAGAGAGCGACCATAGCGCCGGAAGCTGACAGAGAATAAGTAGTCCTCCTGGGCCGAGTCGCGAAGAAGGAAGGTTCCCTCGGGCTTACCTTCCAGGAGCGTCTCAGCCTCGTAGCGATCCATGACCCCCCAGTAACATGGCAGGTTGGTGATCTGGAGCAAGTCAGGCACCAAACAGTGGATGTAGTCGATCTGCGTGTGGGCACGATGGTGGCCATCTTGAGGTTTGAAGTGCTCTATCGTCACCAGAGACCCTCTCGTCAGGGAACACGGCGAAGATGAGGAGGAATCCGAATCCGGATGGGATTCAGCAGAGAAGGATGGGGCGGATCCTGAGGAAGATGCAACGACCTCGTCTAGAGTGTCCAAGCAGCTCTGGAGAAGCAGTTGGTGCTGTTGCTGCCTCTGCAGCATGTGCTGCTGTTGCTGAAGAGTGGCCCGGTCGTCTCCGGCCAGCTCGTTCATCCCATGTGCCAACTTGGGCCCAAGTTTGTACAGCGGGTTGATCTGCGCAGTCACCTCAAAAGTGTGGATCTGAGCGTTGGGTGGCGGGTCGACGCCTTGCTCGATGCTGATTCTCCGCCTCTCTCGCAAGCGATCGTCTTCGTCCTCGACTACAGAAGCTGCCGAAGCAGAGCATGTCGACGCTCCAGCACCAGAGAAAGTATCAAGTACGGGCGGTTGGGAAATAGGAGCTGTATGCTGCTTGATCAGGTACCATTTCTGCGCTAGCTCTGAGCCAGGTGGGAACGGGCAACTGTCCAGCATGAGTTCACTCAGATGGATCTTCCTCCGGGAAGAAGCTGTGACAGGAGACGCCGAGATGCCCTGTCCTGAAGCAGAAGGTCCACTGTGGGTCTTGATGGGAAAACACTGGCCTACAGCATCCTGAATCTTCTGCCTGAGGGTACGACTGCCACTGGAAGACTTGCTGCTGGTCTCATGCGCCGGGTGTTCGTCGCTTGAAGTGTTTTGAGATATCCTGGCTGAGACTTTCTCGGTCAACGAGGACGCGGGTGAACTGAGGACTTGGCGCCACCGGCGCTCACGAAACGAAGAGCCTCCGTTTCCGGGTTCCAGCCCGTTTAAGAGATCACCATATTCAAATCCATCGCTGACTGGCCGGTCCGATGCCTCTTCGTGAGCCAAGCGTCCTTTCCTTTTACCCCTGCCTCCTTTCCGCCTCCCGCTGTCCTGCCGCTCCTCGGAACGGCTCTGACGCACTTTGGGACGGGCACCCCGTTCCCTTTCCTTCCCACGATCCCCTGAATCTCCGGTCGACATTGTTCATCAGATTTTAGATGAGTGTCTCCGTAGTTAACGACAAACTGATAGGTGAGAGGTAGTTAGATGATAGCTGTTGCTATGGCGACCAACCCTAACCTTCTGACAAAAAGAAGAAAAACCTCTTAAAGGTGGAAGACATTTTGAAACAAGTTTAGGTGTCTCAAACTTAACGTTGATACCAAGTTGACTGAATAGTGTTGGAGTGCGAGTGGCTTTTTCTTCAACTCTCGATGTTTTCTAAAAAAAAAAAAAAAACAACAAACAAACAAAAACAGGAAGTAAAATTTAGATGTGGCTTCTTAACACCTAAGCAGAACTTTTGCTTTCTATGTAAGCTTTTGCTCACTTGAATATAAAAAGTACTTTTTTTAATTTTATTTTGTTTTATTTTTGATAGCTATAAAAATCAGGATATCCAAAGAAACGTTAAACAAAATCCTTAACATTAGCTAGCTAGCTAAACCAGATAGCTTCCTGGTTATTGCTTAACAGCCTACTATACTTCAATTTATCCATGACTCTGACACTTTATAAATCTCAGCCGAATAAATAATGCGCTGTTAAAGTTATTTATTAAATCTACGTACCATTTATTTGCGGTTAGAAATCACCGGAAAACTCTGCTGTCTGTTAAAAGAAGCGCAGCAACCAAGCATGAAGAATAACGGTTGTATCCGATATGCCTCTGGGTTACATATTTAGTGCACTACATATGCTGCGGAAACCATTGTTACACCGCATAGGGAGTAGGGAGTAAGGAGTCGTTTGGGACACAGCCGATGACGGTGAACGCGTCAGCTGCGTGGCTGACTAGCAACACGTTGTGTTATATGCATACATTTCTCTGGAAACACAATTACGCCCAACAGATATTTATTACATTTATGTGTTCGTTTATGTCATATGATATTACAGAAACAAAAACAGACATGTTTAAAGCACTTGAAAACACTTTTTGATGTTTGGCTAGCGGACCAGCTACAGCAAAACAGGGAAGGAACTGATTACACAGCGCCGTTTATCGGTTGGAAGATTCTGCGTTCTACCATATCAGGCACCTTTTAAAATTCTGCCTCGACGTTGCTCTTTGTCGTAATTTTATTGGTTGGATTTGAGGAAGACAATCAGTGATTGGTCGACAGGTTGTGCGTAAAGTGCAATGTAATTTCGAATTTCAGTATTTTATTTATATTTATCTTTCAACAAACTAATTTTTTTTAAAAAGGAAAGGAAATACACAATACACTAAAGCTGAATATTCATATTTCTTGGCGTTTGTGAAGGATACATAGAGTTATAAAATGTTTTGAAAGACATTAAATCCGACTTCCGGTCAACGTACCAACGAAGAAGAACCCGCATTGTTTTGTTTTCGACTAAGGAGGCTAAAGCTGCACAGCTGTACAGCTCATCCTGTTAAAACATTTGTTTTGCGTTCACTTGTTTGATTAATCCATATAAATATTTCGGATGATATCGAACCAGTTTTGTCTATATGTCTGTTTTTATTACCATTGTCTCCGTGGATGTTTATTGCGTTGGAAAGCTAATTTGTTAGCAAACCAAGCTAGTTAGCGGAGTGAGAGCTGAGAGCTAATACGCCTGGATTAGCATTGTTCGTTTATGAGTGCACTTTGCTCCATGTCGAACATTGCTCTAGAAATTTCCACTGTTTTTAATACTTTTATCACGTTTAACACGTCTTTTAGTGGCTTAGAGATCTTTTTTGCAGCGTTGAAGTTTCTTGTTTTCCAGATATAACGAAGAGGTGAGTTATTTAAGGACGTGCAAAAAACTCTGATCGCATTTTTTTGCTTTTATAGACTGCAAAAATCTTGAAAATGTGGATTTCTAATTCTCGAATGTGTTTCTTTATACAGAAGTGGTGTTTAGCTAGTTTTTGTAACTGATTTTATATGAAAGTTACAGTATACTCGTGTGTATTCGCTTGGACCACCTTAAAAGGACCCTCTTCAATAAGTCTTGGTTATATAATAAATCAGCTGTGTGTATATGTATAATAAATAAGTTTATGTATTTTTTTTGGTCTTTCTCTCCCTGCAGATCATCAGGATGGTGTGTGAGCTGCTGTTGTCCTCAGTCTGGCTGCTGTTTGTGGTTTTCTGGGTGGAGACCATCAGTGTGTGGCTGTTCCTCTGTCTTTTCTATCAGGACAGAGCTTTCTATCACTGGGGTGACGGGTGAGTGTGTTAAGCATGCAATATGAACATGATTTTAACATGCACATGATTTTAAGTTCACTGACATGCTTACGGTTGAAGAACATCCTGTATCCGTCAACCAGACCAACCAGCATATGTGCTGACGAAATGTTAGTTCTACGCTAGTTAAAGCCATTTATTTGCACGTGCATATTTTACCCCTAGACACACTCATTTTTTTCCTCAAAAGGTTTCACACTTCTTGAAAATGTATGTAGTAATTGTTTTCTGGAACGATGCTTCATTTACTCAGCTTGTTACATTTTACATTCATGTTTAGCTCCGCCCCTTATTTAAATAAGGAACTGAAATGTGACATCACACCACAATAATCTGCCCCACAGTTAGGAAGCATTATGTAAGGACTAAAACACTCAGTGTCATGCTGTTTTAGGAAAATAATTAACGACAGACTGGTGTAATGAAGCAGAGGCACTGACACCACCTTGAAGTTGATTATTTTCCTTTAACAGCACATCCTGACGTGTTTTATTCCTCTTATACCACAGCAAGTTGTCAACGATTACACTCTTTTCAAATTTATTTTATACGTTTTATCGTTACATTTAACGTTTGTGAAACAACTTCGTGTTCTCACTTACGTTATAGCAGCTATAAACAGTCGTTCCCTCACCAACCTCTCTTTTTTTTTCCTGTCTCTTTCTTAAAGTTACAAACAAAACGTAGATGTTGAGAAACCGCAAAGTGTAAACTCCTTTGTCCTGAAGATGTCGGAAAACGTAAAGCTGTTACAAAACCGCTGACAATCGAGACAGCTTCTTCCGTAAATGTTAAATAAACCGAATGACCGAAAACGTCAACGTATAAATGATTACTTTTTTTTTTTTTTTAATCAGTTTATGTCGAGTGACCCGCCTCACAAGTCCCTGTGAATGAGCTGTTACTACAGAACCGATAACGTATTAGAATGAGTGGATTAATATAAACCTGCACTACTGTCAGAGCTGCTGTTGTAGAACATTAATCAACAGCTTCTGACCAATCAGAATCCAGAATTCACCAGCACAGTGGTATAAAGAAAGCCAGCCTTGTTTAGTGCGAGCTATTAGCTTACGTCTTCCTCAGGATGCTGGGATTTTTTTTTATGATATTGCGTGATGCGTGATATTTTTTTATAACCTCTTTTTAATAACACGTAGCTGATTTGTTACTTTGTGACTGTTTGTCTTTAAAGTTTTTTTTGTTGTTTTTTTTTTTTTTTTTACTGTAAAATTGTTCCTCTTTTTCAGTGTTTGGTGGCAATAAATCTTATTTTTATTTTTAAAAAATTAATAAATAAGGTATCATGGAATTCAAGTTTTAAAGGTTTACTTTTTAAATGTACTAATTCTACTGTTCGTTAGGAAATCTGTATATTGTGATACACATCGTGTATCGTAGGAACGTCTTGAGATATCGTGATATGATATTTTTTGTCATATCGCCCAGCCCTGGTTCTCAGTAATGTGTTTCGTTCTGTCTTTCGCAGAGTGTTTGCTGATGATCCTGGTCAGATGATCTACATGCTGAGCAGGTAAAAAAAAAATCACACTGTGTGTTTTTCTTTTTGTTTTTTTTTTCTTCCCCTTTTTTGAGTTCAGAGACTTTTTTCCTTCTTGTCCTCTTTGTTTCAAGATTATAATTTATTTGTTTTTCCAGGAAGGTTATGGAACTTTCAGAGTGGACGCATCAGCCTTTGTATCTCTACATAGTGGTCTTTAATTTTGTCAATTTATTAAATCTGCTTTGGTCAAAAAAAAAAAAAAAGTCATAGAGCTTTTTAAATCAGTATGCAGTAACTTTTGCAGCTCTATTTATTTAATTAAAAAAAAAAAAATTCCACTCCCAGTTTTAATCTTCTAAAGAAGATGGTGAGCTCATATCCCAGCGACACCACAACCGCCTGTGGCCCCGAGAGCAAAACTGGGCTCTCTGGGTGGGCGGGGCATACTCTCTCTCCCCTGTCAATCAGAGCAAACTAGCCAATCCGGGGCGTCTTTGAGCTTATGTATGCAGAAGAGGGCAGATAACTCTTTCCTCCGAGTGTGTTACGCCACCCTGTGAGGCTTGATATCTTTCTTCGTGTGTCTTTAGCAACAATTTCTAAACTTTTTAAGATAAATTTGTTCAAGATGTAGTTTTTTTCCTCAACAGCGCTAGATACAGAATTCTTTAATCATCATTAGGAAACATTTCTGTTGTCATTTGTGTCAGTTTTTGATTTGTTTTTTTGGCATTGTGATAATCTTGTGGTGTTGATGCATTTGGTTTTGTGTTGTGGTACTTGTAGTCTTCTGTATCTTTCAGCCAGCGTAGCTCGACATAATGGGACAGGGGGGGAAAAAAGGTTTCCGTATCTACACTCTTATAAAAAGGCTTCTTGAAGTGTTTTTCAGAAGGTTCTTTGTATAGTTATGGGTTCTCAGCTTCCTAAACAAAAAGTTACAGTGTAAACTCTTTATAAACACGTCGTTGTTGTTTAAAAGACACCCAAAAAACTCTTAAAGACCCTTTTCTTCTTCTTCTTCTTCTTCTTCTTCTTCTTCTTCTTCTCCTCACAGGTCAGATCGCTCCGTTCACACCCAGACCTGAGCTCGCGGCCTTGTCGTCAGCTGGGAACGCCAATCAACCAAATAGCTGGGGAGGAAAATGGCTTCCCGTCCGACTGCTGCCGCCTTTCAACAATCTGCGCCGTGGCTAGCGATGGAGAATTAGCACAGAGCTCGCGGCCGAGCGCAGATTCTGTGTTGGCTGTTATAAAGGGAACTTGTATTATGTTTCTCACTTTGCCTCCTCTAAAAGGAGCTTCTCTTCTCCAAAAAACAAAAAAATGGCAGCTCGGTGTAGCGAAGACGCTAAAACGCATATCATCTGTCCAACTCTGTTTTTAATCTTGTGTTCCTGGTCCCTGTGATTGAAGCAAACACTTTACAGCTGCCTTCTGTTCTAATTTACTCACTTTACGTCGTCTCGTTTAGGCGCGTGCTTCATATCACAGTGACTTATTGCGGTTTACGATGTTATCATGGCGGCTTGTGTCTCGTGTGTATTTCAGTCTGTCCAGTGGGATGTGTGAGGTTTTCAGGAGACAAAGACACTCGATATTTTCGTAAGATTTTTTTTAATAACTGATCACTTTGACGTGCGGCCTTAAACGCAAAGCTGATAGAGATTTAGTTAAATGATACACAATTGTAACTGTGAATGTAGCCTCAAAGATGCAACAGGACTCCTTTAAGTCTAACAATGACAGTAATAAACCTTAATGACATTTCTCTACACACTCACACACTAGTGTGACCCAAGTGATCCTAGTGCTAGATAATAATCACAATTTTTTATAAATATATACATTTGTTTTATGCTCAGAATTTGAGTTTCTTCACATCTTTAGGTGTTTTTAGTGTCACTTGCAAGAAATGAGTCAGCTCTTTGATTCGGTCTTCAAGAGTCGATTCACATGTGTGAACTTTTTTTTAAATACATATAACTAATTAAGATATTTCATTTATTAAGATAAATCTTCTTAGTCACAGACAGTGGCATAATAACATTAAAGTATCAGAAATATTTTAACTTGAAAAAAGGCCAATGAGTCGTTTGGGAAATGACTCTTCCCAGCGAGCCGATTCAAATAATCTGATTCACTGAAAAGAGCGGGAATTCTCTTCCCTAGCAGCTGCGCTCACCCCTCCCCCACACGCGCGCCCGTTTGCCATTGACCAATCAGAGACAGGCTCGAGGGCTAAGCTGAACGGCTGATGAAGAAAAGGGGCGGGGCTTCCTGCCTGAGGTAAAGAACCGTTATGAAATGAGCATTGATTTTTAAATGAGCTTTTAGCTTGTTCTGTTTTACTGAACCACTTGCTGATGTTTCATCTTTTTTCTTTATTTCTTTTTTTTTTTTTAAAGTGTTTAATTTTAAAGTGCTCAGCAGGAACAAATTTTCTTATGTGAAAACAAACTCAAAGTTTGTGAACTTAATTCTTTATAAATATCATTTATCATGATTGATAACATACTCATATTTTTAAAAAAAAATAACAGTACTCATATTACAAATATTAACTCTTAAATTTTTTTGTCATATCGCACAGCTATGTTACGTTACTTAAAACCAACTAATTTTTTTTTTCCTGAATGTAAAGTTTATGGTTTGTGTATGTATATTTTTTTAATGCAAAGTTTCCCAAAAGTATCGCAGCACAATGATTGTTAAAATGGGAGAGCGAGCATGACATTTACAACTTTCTCTCTAACCCTACGTTCACAAAAACAAATGACAAAACAGAATTGCAAGCATTCATTTCCAATGTGCATAAGCAGCACAATTTCAGCCACAAAGTAACATTTAAATTAAGATCTTTTCAATGATGTGCAAATTAGATATGAAGCTGTAAAGCCACAAATCCGAACAGTTGGTTCGAATGATTCCTCGGGCCGATCCTACACGTGTGTGTGTGTGTGTGTGTGTGGTCCAACATTTCTTCAGTTCACCACTCACAATTTTAGTTCCTACCTGCGATTAGTTTCTATTTACAGTTTGACGCAAAAAAAAAAGGAAGAAAAAAAATTCGATTGGTTTTTGTCTAATCCTGTCATACACACAATCTCTTATTAAATGTGAGAAAAATAAAACTCGGAAGGAAGTAGCAGAGATCGCTGGTGCATGTAGCTAGTGTACTTAGCTTTGCTAATCTTCCAACAAAGCTAGTACAAAAATTCGAGCACGTAAAGGAAACAACCATTCACACTGAGTAATGTGTTATTTAATTTGTGTTTAACTAGCTAGCTTTAGAAGCTATATATAGCTACTTACATTTTTTCATCGTAACGAAAAAAAAAACATGCTGCCCAGGCCACACCCACAAGTGACACCAGTCGCGGACGCCCACAAGAGACAAGCTACAATCGACATGAGTGAGTTAGTACTGTGAACGTAGGGTTCAGATGATCCCAATTTAAAAATTTTGGTAAATTGTAAAAAGAAAGCTGGGCCCAGATGACTTAAAGACCTCAGACACAGTGGTCCAGAGCTCTGCTTTGTTTTTTTTAAGGAACTGTACCACTAATTTTAAGATGAATGAACTGTACAAGTTTAAACTAGTCGTGTGACCCTTGACCTTTTCATTTAAAAAGAAAATGCTGTACTCTTTCTTTTCTAATTGATTTACAGAAGGGTTGTGCCACCTGCGATATGGATTTCCTTTTTTGTTCCAAACAATAAACTAACATGTTGTACACATGAATCATCTCAATGTTTGTGTTTGTTATAAACTGGAGTCGTTTGCAATTTACTTTTAACCTTTGGCCGTAAAGTGGCCTTGTGCATCCCAAGAACCATGTCAACAAGAATCACGTTAACATGCGGCGAAGTTTGTTCTGTTTCGATCGTGTGTTACATGATCCGGGATCATTTGGGAAAAATGGCCGTCTGTGGGTCATCAAGATGTTTTATATTTTTACATTTTTAATATAGAGGTCCATTCCGGGTGTATTCCCATCATGCTCCCAGCGTTCCCGGGGTAGGACCCTGACCAGAATAAAGCGCTCACTGAAGACAAATAAACAAATTCATGAAATACTTTTAATAGAATGAACACACTAAATGATTAATTATTTCATGCTCATATTCAGGAAAACCTACAAACACCATTAATGACTTATAACACGTTTTGCTATCGTGCTTCTTTCACTTCTAAAGCAATAATGTTATATATGAGGTGATCCGCAATAAATGCACAAAAAAAATATAATAAGCCTCGAAAATGTCCAAAAACAGTTAATTTTTTTCCAGGGCGTCATTTTTAGCCATTTAATTTTGCCAAGGCATTATTTCTAGCCACCTAAGAAAGCAAAGGGGTCCTGAGTGACATCGCTGCGTGATGCTTTAATTCGATTCCCACCTGTATTTGGACAAAATCTCGTTTCTTGCGTTTATCCGGAATACGGGTGGGAAGAAATATCACGCCGGCTGCTTCCGTCGAACTTGAGCCTCATCCCAAATGACTTCCTCTTGTATATGTAGGTCACTACATAGGGCGCGGGAGGCGCTTATTGTACCTACTATGTAGTGCACTTCCTAAGGGAGGACGAAAGAATTTAGGATTTGACCTTTGAGACGCGAGAACATACACCACGAAGAATAAACATTGGCCTTATTGGAGTTTATAGCGATAAAGTTTAAAGATTGATTAGATTTTAAAATTAATTTTAGGGGGAAAATCGGTTAAACCTCGCCGCTTTTTCTACCCTAAAATGGCGCCAACGATTCAAACTCAAGCGCAGCGCGAGGACGGGCATCGGTAAGAGTGTTAGCATCTCGGCTAGGCTAGCGTGTTAGCCTAGTTAGCTAACATGTTAAAGCACACTTTGAGGCTTTAATTACTCTAATCAAATATCTTTCAGTTACGTTAGGAGACATGTTGAACTTCCAGTAATTACTTCCAGTAATTAGTCATTCTAAGCGGATAAATTACTTATTTTTAAATAATTAGTGAAGAGCTAATAACAAGTGTGCTAGCTACCATAACTTAGCAGTACAGCAGCATTGGCTCGTATAGGCACCTAAATGTTCATGTTTTAATTAGCAAAACTATATTTCACTCAGATTATTAACTCTCCTGAGTGTGCATATGAAGTGCATGGGGGTAGAAATTGTTTTATATTCTGTAGAGTGTATTTCTACAGGAAGGGAGCAGAATCCCAAATGCATGTAGAAATGTAGAAGCGATGACTTTATTCCCTGTGTAGTGCACTTCGGTGGGATGTGTACTGAATGGACATGTAGTGCACTACCTAGGGTGGAATGGAAACAGCCCCTATAGTGCCCTATAGGACACTGAATAGGGGACTAATTCCCAAATTATTGAATATCTAACACACTACATTAAACACCCCATGTAATGCACTTGTATGGGATCCTGAATGATTCAATATCACTCAAAAGAATGTAAGAACTAGTGCACCTGAGTAGGGTGCAGCATGTGATTTGGGATTCAGCACGTGAATGTGAGCTTGTTTTATTTTCAGATGTGTCTAATTTGGCTTTCTGTTTGTTTGTTTGTTTGTTTGTTTGTTTTCCCCCACACAGGAGCTCATCACACAGAACTGTCCCTGAGAGGTACCGCCCCAGCCATATCTCATTATTATTGTTGTTGTTATAATTATTATTATTATTACTCACTGATGGAATTGTGTGTTTTATGCAGAATGTTGTTCTTGTGTGTTGTTTTAGGTCTGGTGTCGTGTGCCGGGTGAAATACTGTAACAGTCTCCCTGATATCCCGTTCGACCCCAAGTTTATCACATATCCCTTCGACCAACACAGGTGCACAGGAGACACAGCTAAATGTTTATTTATTCATATTTATTCATTTTTCTATATTCTGGACCATTTAAGATATAAGCAGGTTGCTGTAACTGATGCTGCACATTATTGTGTGTGTGTGTGTGTGTGAAGGTTTGTGCAGTATAAAGCCACCTCGCTCGAAAAACAACACAAACATGACTTGCTCACGGAACCGGACCTGGGAGTGACCATCGACCTCATCAACCCTGATACCTACCGCATCGACCCTAACGGTGAGCGTACGCTTAATACGCACTCTAACGCCGAGCGCACGCTTAATACGCGCCCTAACGCCGAGCGCACGCTTAATACGCGCCCTAACGGCGAGCGCACGCTTAATACGCGCC
>CM075016.1:2677981-2698732 GCA_037576675.1 Pangasius sanitwongsei | reverse complement strand
ATATCTTTACCATCTGCATGTGTTTTTGTGTATATCTTTGCCATCTGCATGTGTTTTTGTGTATATCTTTGCCATCTGTTTTTGAGGGCGTGAAGTTGGTTTGGTTTGGAAGCCTGTTGGTTGCGTGTTGCTCTGTTTGGGTCGAGGGTGATTTTACTACGCTCTGATAACGGGGTTAGTGGGCTGAGTGTGACCGCTCTGAGAGAGTGTGGGTTTGTAAGTGTATCTACTGTAAGAATCCCCTCGTACCCTGCCACCGTCTGTGTACTTACCCAGAGTGTGACACAGGTGGAGAAGATGTCGAACGTTTCTGTTTGGTATTTCAGCATAATCGTGTGCTGCTGTGTGTGTAGGCGGCGCGAGCGCGAGTGCGGCCCGGACAGGCAGGTGTTTGTCTCCCTGAGGGCTGAGTGTGTCGGGTTCTTCAGCTGCTCTGCTCACACACACACACACACACACTACACTCTCTCTCTCATACACACACACACACACACTACACTCTCTCTCTCTCACACACACACACACACTACACTCTCTCTCTCTCTCTCACACACACACACACACTACACTCTCTGTCTCTCTCTCACACACACACACACACTACAGTCTCTCTCTCTCACACACACACTACAGTCTCTCTCTCTCTCTCAAACACACACATACTACACTCGCTCTCTCTCTCACACACACACACTACACTCTCTCTCTCTCACACACACACACACACACACACACTACACTCTCTCTCTCTCACACACACACACACTACACTCTCTCTCTCACACACACACACACACACTACAGTCTCTCTCTCTCACACACACACTACAGTCTCTCTCTCAAACACACAAACACACATACTACACTCTCTCTCTCTCACACACACACACAC
Source organism: Pangasius sanitwongsei (assembly GCA_037576675.1). Classification (NCBI taxonomy): domain Eukaryota; kingdom Metazoa; phylum Chordata; class Actinopteri; order Siluriformes; family Pangasiidae; genus Pangasius; species Pangasius sanitwongsei. The sequence goes on along the minus strand of CM075016.1, from coordinate 2,697,840 downwards.
ATACTACACACTCTCTCTCTCACACACACACTACACTCTCTCTCACACACACACACACTACACTCTCTCTCTCTCTCTCTCTCACACACACACTACACTCTCTCTCTCTCTCTCTCTCACACACACACACACTACAGTCTCTCTCTCTCACACACACACTACAGTCTCTCTCTCTCTCACACACACACACACACATACTACACTCTCTCTCTCACACACACACACACACACTACACTCTCTCTCACACACACACACAAACACTACACTCTCTCTCTCTCACACACACACACACACACTACAGTCTTTCTTTCTCTCTCACACACACTACAGTCTCTCTCTCTCACACACACACACACGCACACACACACACATTTTGTTTTTTTGTGAAAATTCAGGACATCTGAAATAAACCTACAAAATGGGGACACACCTCTGTGAGAGATCTACAGATGAGATGAAAACAGTTTTGCATTACAAAAAAAATGCACACATTAAACTCATCAAGAGGCTTTTTTAAGAAGTCTAAAATTTCACAGCATGGTTTGGACATTTTCAAGTTCAAGTGATATACCAGGACATGTAAACACACACACACACACTCTCACTCTCTCTCTCTCTCTTCAGGGGAGCGACTCTCCTCCTCCGCGATGCCGGGATTCGGAGCAGTGAATAGCGGCGCTTTAACACACACACACATTCACACACACTCACACACACTGAGGATGGAAACAGTGTGTGAGTAAATCAGAGAGCAACACACACACACACACACACACACACACACAGAGCACGGAGGAGATTTAAACTGCTCTGAGATCTGGAGAAGAGAGAAACAGCCTGGATGCTAACGGCGAGGCCGCGGCTGAAGAGGCTAACACACAGCTGCTAGCATAATTAGCCTAGCCTAGCCTAGCCTAGCTTTCTCTTGGAGCCGCTGTTGGATTTCTCCAAACCGGTAAAGATTAAAATTATCTACGTATTTCCTTATTTACTGCAAAATGTTTTAATAGCACAATAACTCGGTTTGTCTATATCTTTTTAAATCTGTCCAGCTAGCATAGCATGCTAACACTAGTTATCTAAACAACGTTAGCATAAAGCCAGATTGTCAGTGATAAGCGTTGGCATTAGCTTAGCTTAGTTATGAGTTCGCGGTTGCGTTTCTGTATGCATTCTTTTAAATTTCTGAATTATTATTTTGTTTTTGATTCATTTTTAACCTAAGTGCAACGTTGAAGTTAATCTACTGCTGTTAATTCTGCAGAGTGATTAGCACACAGCGGGCCGTTAGCATACGCTGCTAGTTTGTTAGCAAAACGAACGGAAGAAATTATCGACATTGAATTATTAATTGTTTTGACCGCAGGTTTTTAAAGACGTATCTACTTTATGCACCGACCTCACATTAATATCTACAGTCACCAAGTTCTTTATTATTAAATTGTAAACGAACATTTTAGCTAATTTGTTGATAATAGGTGCTAATGCTAGTGTATTAGCTAGCTATCAGCCTAGGCGTTCGGTCTCCTTGGCAGCGGCTAGTCTTAGCTCATTAGCATCGCTTGGTTTAAACTTCTAGCCGATTTAAATGTTTGAACCTGGTTGAAGATACAAGCTGCTTTTATAGCTTTAGTCTACTATTTTTTGTTTAAAAAATATTACAAGTAAATGTTGTAAAATAGATAAAGATACAATATGGAGTTAGCATGCTAGCTCAGTTGCGTTTATGCGCATGTAGGTTGGTTTGGGTTTTAATTGTTCACTAAAAGTAACGCAATAAAAGGAAAAATCCAGCATTTCTGCACTTGGAAAGATATTTATTTAAAAAACAACAACATAACCTCTTTTATTTTACATTGCAGTTATGGTAAAGTAGCTAATGCTGGGTAAAAGGGAGGGGTGTCCTGGATAAATGTCAGAAAAAAAAAACATTGTTGTTGGATGAATGGAGCCCAGCCCTCTCCAAAAATCCACACACACTCTCTCTCTCTCTCTCTCTCTCTCTCTCTCACACACACTCACACACACACACACACACACACACAGAGGGAGAGAGAGCATTTCATGCAAAAATGCACTGAAATCATTAATCAAAGGGAGAGAAAATGCATGCTACTTTTTGGATCCTTTTGTCACCAAAAATAAAAATAGTGTTTGCTTCAACAACAACAACAAAAAGTTTGCGCTCTGTTTGATATAAAACTAAGGCATGATGCATTTTAACCCAAGTACATCTCAACACTCGCACAAAAATACGTGAAACTAGCTTTAAGAAAAAAACCAAGCGGGGAGACGAGTTCACCGTGGTGCGCGCGCATTTCTGATTTGCCGTATCTGCAGTACGCTGGTTTATCCCATCTAACATCTTACACCGGAAATGATTCTGTCCATCCAAAGCCCTGTTCGAACAGGATTAAACAAACAAACAAAAAAACGTGACATGCACTAAGTTTGAAGCATGCATGCTGCCTGGTTTTACAGAAGTAAAAAAAGTATACTTGGTGGATTAAGTGTAAAATTAAAGTGAAAATACAGCGAGATCTATTTTTTGCAGAAGTAAAAATAAGTGACTCGCACCTTCAGGTCCTGGAGCCAGAAATAAAAATCCTTTCCTTAAAAGTAGAGATGATACGATTATCCCTGTTTTATTCCGATACTAAAACCTGGAGTGATAAAACGATTAGTCAAGTCTCTTTTACCTGTAATTAATTCCAGTTAAAAAATTTTTTTTTCCAAACTCCAATTACAATCTTTTCTATTTGTTAAAGAATCGGATTCATTTGTTGTTGTTTTTTTTTGCCCCCCTTTGATATCCGAGCCACCAATTTTGCCTTTTTTTTTTTTTTTTTTTGGCTGGGTATCGGTTCGCTGCAGTCTCTCCTTAAAAGCATAAATAAAGCCTGTTGAATCAGAGTTCTTTTTCTAAAAATAAAATGCACTGTGTGTGTTGTTTTTCCTCAAAAGTAAAAGTTGTATAACGTGAAAATAATTTCCAAAAAAACGTAAATAAAAGAGATTGGACAGGGTCTTATTTTTACTTCTGGGTATTTTTTTTTTTGGTTGTTAAAAATAAAATAGTGTATTTGGTTTCTTTAAACAATAATTTTAAAAAAATATTGCAATTACAGCATCGGAGTCTTTATGCAGAAGTAAAAACGGTGGATCGTGAAGGACGTACTCGGAGCAAACGTAACAACAATGCGCGGTAGATTAAGCGTAAAAACGAATGCTAATTATCCAGATAATGAATGGTGCGTTCTTGTTCTGAGTTATTGTGTGCATATGTATATAAATGTAAAACGTGTTACTAAAAGTATACATGTTGCAAGTTTTCCGCTCTGGAAAGGAAACTTAATGCGGGGTGTATCTGAGGTCTTTACTAAAACGTAAAAAAATAAAACAACGAACACACGCATTTGTGTCCTTTTTACAGAAGTGTAAGTAATACATGGTTCAATTGTTCACGCGCTTGCTTTTTCTTTTTTTCTCCCCCTCCAAAGTTCTTTCTTACAGCGTATCTGGGTTTTTCAATCCACGGCATCTGGGAAAACCAGTTCGATGGCCCTGTTCTGAATGTCTGGCAAATAGCCATTTTTAAAAAAAAAAAAAAAACAGAATTTGGTGCAAAATGACACGAAAAGGTGTTTATCAGTAGCGAGTGCTTTAGTGAGCATCATACAGCAGCTGGTTTTAAAAATCACGCGTGTAAAACCAGGAAACTAGAGACCACGGAAAGTGTGTATGCTGTACTATGATTCGCAGGTTTGATTCGAGCGAAGTGTGTAGCGAGCGAATGGAAGACTCTTAGACGCTTAACAACTTTTACCACATGCTGTATGAGTTAATGTTTTATATAACTGTGATTCAGCTTCATCCGATCTAGCCCTTTGATTCAGGACTATTTAACACACTTCCTGTAGGACTCTTATGATACATGCGTGTTCATTTTGTGATATAATTAGCTAAATATTAAATATACCTAACGCATTACTTCTTATTACATTTATATTATAAAGGAAACAGTGTGATCTACAGTTTTTTTTTTTTTTTTTTGTTTTTTTTTTGCTGGCTTGTTTAGGTAAGTCTTATCTCACATTCTTCTAAGAAAGTGGAGAGAGGAAGATGACCAGGATTGGAACGCAGCCACGTAGAGAAAAACGAGTGAATTTTCTTACATCAGCACTTGCGCACGAGGAGGATGATGATGAAACACCAACAGTAAAGGAAGTTTGTAATCTGTTCAGTCTATACCCAGCTGTGGGTTAACGAGTGCGTCTTGCTAATGCCTGAATCGAGAGTTGCTGTAGTCTGCACTGAGGTGCTCTATTTGCTCAGCGAAGCCGATTACCTTTAAGTACGTTTGTAATCTGATGTGTATAAGAAGAAGAAGGATGATCGTAATGAACAATATGGAGAAGTTCTTGCAGTGCTGCTCATCTTAATTTAGTTCTGTACTGAGAAAAGAACAAATCCTGTTTAGTCCTGAAGGTTTTGTGGTATCCACGTACCATCAGACCCTCAACAATTCTTTTGGGTGCTGAAAAAGTAGCTCCAGCTTCTTAGGTTTTAACCCTGATCTCCAGTTACGGTTTGCGTGAAGACCGGTTTCCTCTCACCGCCCCCAAAACGTGCCAATATGTGGGGTGACAAATCATAGGGTGCTTCCCAATTCTCTAACGATTCCTCGGTCCTCCCTTCTTCAGAAATCGATCAGAATTCGCCATCATTAAGGATGTGATTGTTTCAGTAACAGTGGGTACAAATAAAATCCTTCCATGAAATTCAGTTAACATGCCAAATCAGGTGATGAGTAGAATCTTGTTTAGGCTAAAACATGAGTGTTTAAGTGCGTCATGTACACATGTAATCACGTCGCTGCAAAGCGACACCTCAGTGAGCAAGGACGCACGCTTATATCCTCGTTTCCTGCATCCATTCACTGTTCCCTACGAAGGGAGGAGCTAAGAAGTGAGCGAGGGAAACAAGGAAGGAAGAACAATTAAAGAACTGAGAAGAGCCCAAAAATTAGTTAGACCCCTGGACAAATGGATGTTCTAGTCAGCTTACCCAAGACCAAGGGAAATGAGTGAGTCTTCAAAATACCAGGAAGGGGATGACTGTAGCTGTAGTCCTTATCCTCTGCTGATAATAGCTATGATGTTGAAGTTGAATTATGCTGCCGTAATTCTTTAAACATATGAATAATCGAACTGACTAGCTGTTTCTCTGTTTTTTTGTATGTGTTCTGCTTATCCATAGCTTCGTGCTGCCTCTCACTGTGGAGTTAAAAACGTCTCGTAGAAAATATCGTGAAGAATCATTCCAGGACTCCATCTCTCACTTTCCCTGCGACTGCTGACTGCCGACCTCTCACTGCCCCTTCCCTGCGCCACTGGCCCTTCGTTGGGCCAGAGCCATGTGAAGCTTTTCTTATGAAGCTCCTGAGTGGACTGTAAGACTATCGCAGTAACACCCCCAACCTCTGGGGGGCATCTTTAAGATCGTCCCCTTTCCCAGTCCTACACTAAAGGATACAGCCCTTTTCGTTAAACCCTCACCTCAAGAGGACTCCGTTAGGGTTCGCCATGATGTTCCGGGACCAGGTGGGGATTTTGACAGACTGGTTTAAGGGCTGGAACGAATGCGAACAGACGGTGGCACTGTTGTCACTGCTCAAGAGGGTTTCGAGGACCCAAGCACGATTCCTACACATCTGCCTGGAGCACTGGCTGGCCGACTGCACTGAGATACACTTACTGGAGGCTGAGGCCAACAATGCAGGTATGTTGTTCAGGACATTACACGTTCCCAAAGGTCTGTTAAAAATGTGGAGGAAGGGGGTTAGTAAGTTGCTCAAAAGGCCATATTGTCCAAAATTCATGAGTTTGAATCCTGATGATGCCACAGACATCTGTGCCTGGGAGTACAAGAGAGCAAAATTGGCCGTGCACTCTAGGTGGCCTCTCTTTCCCCCATCAATCAAAACAACACCTGACAATCATGAGCATCTGTGAGCTCGAGCATGCGAAAGAGGGCCTGATGGCGCTTTCCTCCAAGTGTGTTACGTTGCACTGCGACGCAGCATGAGCAGCGTGGAGTTGTCTTGTGATAGGGGAGAATTAGCTAGTGGGAATTGGCAAGACTAAACTGGGGAGAAAATGGAACTTTATATTTTGAATCCCAGTGGGGTTCAGGGTCTTCTGAAAACTCTTGCAAGTTCTTGACATGCCTCTGACACCTGTCCTAGTGAGATGTCTGTAGAGATCTCAGTAACTGCGCAAAAATAATTTTAGGGAACAGACCTTACCTATGTATGCAAAGCACCTGTTAAAACCCCTTCATAACTTTTTCTCTCTCCAGCCATAGTGAGCCAGTGGCAGCAGGAGCCCAAAGAGAAGGCCGTGTCACTGCTGCTCTCGCATCTCCCCCTGCTGCAGCCACGTAACAGCGAGGCCAAGTGCGAGTACATGAAGCTGCTACAGCAGGTGCTGAGCCACACCATCGAGAGCAGCCTGTTTGTGGAGGAGAGCCGCCAACTGCTCTCCTACGCCCTCATCCACCCGGCCACGACACTCGATGATCGCACCACTCTCGCGCTGTGGCTCAACCACCTTGAGGAGCACTTGTCAGCTCGACCGCCACCTGGACCATACCACCACCACCACGCCCGACAGGGCTCGGACGAATGGACAGGTCCAACCGAGTCCCTGGAGGTGGCACATGCCTGGCACGATAAACCGCCGTCCACATGTAGCTCGCCTGCCGGCCAGAACGGGCACATGGCCTTTCCCGGGGCAGGTGGAGTGCCCTCCCCCATCAACAGCACAGGTCAGTGTTGTGGGTGGAAATGTTTGGAAAATATCAGTAGTTTGGGAGGCGTATAATCACAGTGCGGATCGGTAGTTTGGGAAGCGTATAATCACAGCACGGATCGGTAGTTTGGGAAGCGTATAATCACAGCGCGGATCGGCAGTTTGGGAAGCGTATAATCACAGCGCGGAACGGTAGTTTGGGAGGCGTATAATCACAGCGCGGATCGGTAGTTTGGGAGGCGTATAATCACAGCGCGGATCGGTAGTTTGGGAGGCGTATAATCACAGTGCGGATCGGTAGTTTGGGAGGCGTATAATCACAGTGCGGATCGGCAGTTTGGGAGGCGTATAATTAGCGGAGCTTTATGAATAGATGTTACCATTCCATGTTAAGTGTGGTAATTAGTTGTTGTTTTTGTCCTTTAGGCCTTTCTGGTCAGGTACAAACAAGCTCAGTGACACGCTCGATGTCTCTTGTTCCTGCCAACCAGCCGGGCTGCAGCTCTGATTGGCTGGGCCAGGACGAAGTGGGTGGGCGCCAGGGTGCAACGGGGGCGGAGCATGCACCACTGTCTCCACAGGGCAGTGTAGCTTCGTCAGGCAGCGAGCAAACAGAGGATCAAACCAACACACGGAACACGTTCCAGGAGGACGGCAGCGGCATGAAAGGTAAAGCTTTTGTCCTGTAAATTATTATTTTTTTGTACAGTTTGTTTTTCTCAAATCTAACTTTAACAAGTTGACGTGTTGTATGTGCGTGTCCTAGACGTGCCAACGTGGCTAAAGAGTCTCCGACTGCACAAGTATGCATCCCTGTTCTCCCAGATGAGTTATGAGGAGATGATGGTCCTTACTGAACAGCATCTGGAGTCACAGGTCAGTGTTTTATTCGTCTTCTACTGTTCTTTCAGAACAACTGGATGTTTTTATGTCTCTCATTCTTTCAGTGAAGGAAGGATGAACTGTCCTTTTTAATTAAGTAGGTGTGATCTTGGTCTTGGTGAAGAATGCATGGTGTTAAATGTGTTTTTCTTGATCAGATCGGTCACGGTGCGTGTTTCAGAAGGAGTACTGTTTAAACAGTTCTGTTTGCTGTGTTTTTTTTTTTCCCTTTGATTTTACAGAATGTGACCAAAGGAGCTCGGCACAAGATAGCGCTGAGCATTCAGAAGCTGAGAGAGCGACAGAGCGTCCTCAAGTCTCTCGAAAAGGTGAGCCTCGCAAAAATGTCCTGCACGTTAATCAAGCTTTTTTTTTTTTTTTTTTTTGTATGCGATTCAGCAATCTTTTTAATATCGCAATCTTCCACAGGATATCCTTGAAGGCGGGAACCTCCGGAACGCCCTCCAGGAGCTTCAGCAGATCATCATCACGCCCATCAAAGCCTACACCCCGCCCACTTCTGCCCAGAGAGAGGTGGAGCCTGGAGCCACACCCACTGACAAGGCAGGCAATCCTGTGGAAGAGAAAGACGCGGCTGTAGAGGGCTTTCAGAGCCACAATCCTCCACCCTGTGACGGGGAGACTTCGTCCACGCCCATCTCGGAAGGAGACATTCCTGGGCAGTTTACGCGGGTGATGGGGAAAGGTGACGCCTCAGAGTAGCTTGTAGTTTGTTTAAAAAAAAAAAAAAGCTACATAGATACACACAGCTATATATAAGCACAGCAGTGCTGAATGTCCTTGTGTGTGTATGTTTCAGTGTGTACGCAGCTGCTGGTGTCACGTCCGGATGAGGAGAACATCAGCTGCTACCTGCAGCTCATCGAGAAGTGCTCAACACATGAGGTGAGTCTCTGCGGAAAACGTTAACCGGAATTTGGAAAGCGTTTTTGATTTTCAGACGTAAACCACGTAACTGGAACTTTTTCTAATATAATTTGACACCTCCTGCTCCTTCCAGCTATCATCAAGCGAGGAAACACTGAGTCTGTTTCACTTTTAAATGCATCACGTTACAGAAGGAAATTTGAAGAAAATTATTTGTTTAATTTTCCCCTAATTTAAATAGAAACAAGATCTTTTTCCAAAGTTAACCAAAGTTTTGTAATTCTGCATTGCACAGTGATTTTATTTGTTTTGAAGATGATTTAAGAATTTTTGAAAAAGAAAACGATGAAATATTAGCTATTAGACTGAAATGTAGTTTAATTTTTATCTTGTGTGTGTGTGTGTGTGTATAGATAAATATTTATATACTTATTTATATTACATTTTTATGAATTAGATAAATTTAGGCTAAATTTTAAATAATTTAATTAGAGATTTAATTAGACTTTTGTCCTGTTTTTGAGTAAAAAAAAATTACTAAATTAATTAATTGTTTCTTTTGTTAATGTACTGATGTAGAGATGGTGTTTAAAATTAGCTGAGGATATTTCCTTAAAATAGTTTGTTTAAAACTTATTTGAGCATGATAAACGCTATTTAAATTCTATTATAAATTATGTAAATGTTTTTTCTGTTTTAAAACTGAAGAATGAGGGTTTTTTAAAAATATGTTTAATACATATTTGGAGTTAAACACTTTTTTTTAAAAGTACAAGTATGCAACATTGTGCTTTAGACATACCCTCATAATTCTCCACGTGTGTGTGTGTGTGTGGTCTTTAGGCGTTCACAGAGACGCAGAAGAAGCGCTTGGCGTCTTGGAAGCAGCAGGTGCTGAAGCTGCTCCGCCTTTTCCCACGGAAAGCCATGCTGGACATGCCCGTGTACCGACAGAAAGGGTCCGTCTCATTCACTCGCTCCTTTTCTTCTTATCCTAGTGCACACGTTCTGTCTCAGTGCATTAACATTCGGCGGGCGCTCTTATTCAAAAACAACTCGGGAGAATTAGTGATGTTTATAGTGTTTCCTTAAATTTTGGGTTCTGCTTCACTTCTGAGTCACTTGGGATAAAAACATCTTTCAGAGAATCTGAAAGCAAACTGTGTGTGTGTGTGTATGTGTGTAGGTGGGCGTACGGTTCGAACTCTTTGCCCACAGCAGGCTCTGTGGGTGGAGGCGTGTCTCGGCGAGGACAGAGACAGTTCCCGCTGCCCCCTCGTGGAGCTCCGCTTCCCAGCCGTATGAGCATCATCACACACTCTCCACGACACACACTCGCCAACCAGCCGGCCCTCAGCGCACAGGGCAGACAGGTCAGTGTGTGTTTCTGTGTGCGTGTGTGCATGTGTGCGAGAGCGTGTGTGCGTGAGAGCGATGATTAAGATACTGGGCCGGACGGTATCGATGTGACGATGTGTGTGTTTTAGAACCTGTGGTTTGGGAATCCTGGAGGGAGTAACAGCATGCCGAGTCAGAGCCGGAGCTCCGTACAGAGAACACACTCCCTCCCTGTACACACATCTCCACAAACCATGCTCCTGTTTCAGCAACCAGGTACACACACACTCCCTGTATGTTTCTCTTTACAGCTTGTGTGTAGATACGCGGGTGCACACACACACACACACACTCTCTTTCTCTCACACTTGACTCGTTTGTTCCTTTTTTTTTTCCTTCCCAGAATGCTCTGTTCCAGGGACTGACCTGGAGATCAACCCCACGCTGGAGTCACTGTGCCTCAGTATGACTGAACACGCCTTAGGAGGTACGACCAATCACAGCACAGCTTTACACACATGTATACACACATGTATACACACATGCATAACCAGTCAGAGTATCATTTAAACGTGTATCCTGGATTTGTCCATTTGCAGTTTATAGCCAACATATAGTTTATATCGTGTAGCTACAGTAATTCCTCAGAAAACTGAAAGCTGTGTTCTTTTGACTTTATAGTGCACTGTTTTCAGGATCTGCCATTTTGTAGTAGTGTCTGAAATCATAGTGAAGTTCCAGTGCTTGTTTTAATCCCATAATGCACTGCTGTTGGTTGTGTCCAAATATTGTATCTATGAAATACCCGATTTGCACCGCCCTTGCCCCATCTGAGGAGTATGTCATGTTACTATGGCAACATCCCTTCATATTCTCGAAAACCGCAAAGAGGAGATGAATCATTTTGCGAAGTCACGTGTTCCTTTCTAGTCGGTTCAGTTACTTTATTATGCTTAGGGTTTGACGGCGAATTAGCTAACGTTCTCGCTGATGAGACAGAACGAGACGACTGTCGCAGAGTGATGATCAAACCCGCGTACTGGATGATGTCGCGTTGTCGCGTCCTGCATAGGGAATAGTGAGTAGGCGGGTATTTTGAGCACAGCACTAGGTTTCTGGAATAAATGTTATTCTGCAAGTCTATGATTTGATGGAAAAAAAAATTCTCTTTATTACACAGAATTTTTGTTATAAGCCCCCCAAGCAGTCCTGCAAATCCAGCTTTACATTGCAAAACACTGTTTTAGCGCTCATGGCAACATATTAACTCTCTCTCTCTCTCTCTGTCTCTCTCTCTCTCTCTCTGTCTCTGTCTCTGTGCAGATGGAATGGACAGAACGTCAACAATATGAAAATAAAAGCAACCAGAGGAAAAAAAAAAAAAAAAGGAAATTTTGCGATCACCCTTCTCTTCACGCATGTGTGGCCCGGAACGCTCAATTCACGCTAAAAAAAAAAAGAAAAAAAAAAAGAAAAAAAAAAACAAACCACCAAACAATTCACTACAAAAGAAACAGCGAGAAAACGAACCATGTACATGTGCTCTTGATATTTTTCTACTTTATTATACTAAGTTTATTATAAAATGGAATACAGATGACTATTATATGAGAGGTGGCAGCGTGTGTGTGGACTGCTCAGCGTCCTACTCGCATCCCAGAGGAAAGGAAGAGAAGAGAAACGTCGCCACGGGTGAACTTTGTGCGTAAATCGAGTGAAAGGTGAAAGGGCGCGACGGCGTGAGCTCGGCTCTGATGGTTTAAGAGGAGAACGAATGATTTGGTGCTGATTTTAAGGGCTCTTGGCCTGTTCTGTTGCTCATCCAGGAGTTGTAAACACACACACACACACACACACACACACACACACGGTTTCTGAACCACCTGCATGTTTAAGCTGCATTCACAAGGACAAAAAAAACAAAACAAAACATGCTATTCAATTAAATGAGAACAATGCTGAACAGACAGCACCAAAAATTACGCTGCGTTGTTCGTTAAAAAAAAAAAAAAAAAAACGGAACGTATACTGACACGTACGCACGTCAGCCAATAGGAGACGATCTTAGCAAGGCTTCATTCTCGAGGAAGATGAAGTCCAAACAGTCCTTGTGAACGCGGCCTCAATGTTCACGGTGAACATGGATCAACATTTCCTTCCTTTTAACCGATCGCTGCCTTGTGATGTCATCATCGTGCGCCTTCGACTCCTGCTGATGAACCAATGTGACTTCCAGGCTCTACGTTTGAACGATTGTCGCTAGTGTTTAGCTGCTGTCAACCTTTTAAACCCCCCAAAAAAACCCATAAAAATTAAACAACTGCTTGATTGGTTGCCAATGCTGAACTGTAGCTTTGAATGCAAAGTACTAACATAATACTAAACCAGACCGCTTGGCTGATTTCGTGTAAATATGGTCAGTGTTTCAATATTTATTAATATTTTGCTTTGTTTATGGTGTGAGATGAGAACAACACAACAGCCTACTTACTGATGGATAATATCTGTGGGAGGAGTCAACGGTGCACACTGATGACATCAGAGACTGGTTCAAAGAAATGTAGATGGAGATCGCGTTCACCAAACACACACACACACACACACTTCGTACTGACACGCTGCATGAGAAGCTTCTGGGCACTTTGTGAATTCCGTTGGCAGAATTATTATTATTTTTTTAATTATTAAGAGCGACACAAACTCTTTGCATCATCGATGGTTTGTTGTTGGCTTTTTTTTCTTTTTTTTTTTTTTTTTTTTTTTTTTTTTGTACCAGTAATTACTGTTGTGTGATGACGAATCTCTGGGGGAGGGAGAACAATTTCAGCGATGCGGTTTCGGTCCCGACGCACGACGAGTCACAAACTTTTGACATTCCACATTTGGACGTCTGAAATTTCCAGGAAGAGAGCGCACGACAGTCAGCGTGTCGAACATTGTGAGAACTATTTAGTACGTGACGGCCCAAGAAATAAACAAAAGGCTAGCTCAGTGATCAAGCTCAGTGATTGGCTGATCGGAGTCAACTTAAGCTCCGCCCTTGTTGCCTGTCTCTGGGCGAAATCACAGCGCCATCAGGACAGTGTTTTTATCGGGAAAAATTGGCATGATATGAAAATTTGGTCAGCTTGTTCACTACAGAGTGCACCACTGCAGCGGTTTACATTCATGACTTAATGCATAGTGGAGAATATTCACTATAGATATATCCATATCTGTCTTAATTCGCGTTACGCACTTCAAATAAATGTAAGGAATAAGGAGTCGTGCGGCTTTTTTAAACAATCGCAGACACATTTCAGTTCTGGACGAATCTGTCCTCTTCATACCTTTATATAGGACACCATATTTATAACTTGTTGGCACTTGCGTTTTTGGAAAAAGAAAAAAAAAAATCAACTGATCACTACAGATGCTACGCCAGAGTTTGGCTGACATGACTCGCTAAATCTTAAGAAACTTTGGAAGTCTTTATTTCTTGCATTGATGTGTTTACAAAGCAGAGAGACACTTAAAACTGATCTTCATGAAGCAGCCAATGGTGGAGGTTTTTTTATATATATATAAAAGGCGGAGCTGGACTCATATGTTCCTTTTTTTTTTTTTTTTTTTTTTTTTTCTTTCTTCTCCCCTCCCCTTTCACAAAGGACGCGCCAATTGTACACCCTTTCACTCACCCCTCTCTCTCTCTCTCTCTCTAACGTAGCCCTGGTTTGTATTTTTTTTCCTCCTCATGTTCATCCTCCCTCCTTACAGTCGAGAGATTTTATGACTCACAACACAAAAAGGTGCTTATATATAAATATAAATATATATATAATAAATTTGTTTTTTGTTTGTTCCGGGTCTCGTATAATAACCTCCTATGGTACAGCCCGCTAGCGTGATGAACTGTAAAAGTCTTAAAGGCCATTTAAAAAAAAAAAAAAAGAAGAAAGAAAACTCTGAGAGTAGTGTGTACAGGTCTCCAATTTTGCTCTTTATTTCCTGCAGAGCCTGATCTGTTTTTTTTTTTTTTTTTTTTTTCTAGTAAAACTTCCATGAAATCTATGTTTCTGAAATCTGTGTTTCACTTTTTTTTCCCCCCCCTTGTTAATTTTGGACACACCGTTTCCAGCACCCTCACTACATCAACTTTCCCGACTGATTTGGAAGTGTGTGTTTGCGACACGCTCGAGCGGGAGAGAGTAGAAAGGAGCGACTCGTTCATCAGGAACACACTTAACGTTGACGGAGTGTACAGTCAGATCAGCTTGAATGAGCGAGTTAGCTAGAAGATCTCTCGCATGCCTCACAGGTGCAGATAATGAGGAATAAAACACTTGGCACGTGTCATGCTGTTATAGAAAAATAATCAACGGTTATTTTGGTTGTAGTGATGAAGCAAAGTTAATGTCACCACCCCCTCCTTAAACGATCCCAAAATCACATCCCAAAATGTTCGTCTTATACCACAGTAATCTGGCAACATTTATCACTTTTATTTATTAAAGACTGACCAGTCATACTTTTTATCCATTTATAGTTACATTTACATGTTGTGGAATGTCCACAAAGCAAATTAGTTCAAATTTTTTTCTCTCACTTGAAGTTAATAAGGCAAAAAGCAAAAAAAAAAAAAAAAAACACAGCTTGTCATACTACCAAGAACCCACGAAGCGTAAACTCTTCTGTCCTGAAGATGTCGAAAAACTTAGTCACAGCTTTCCCTCTGACACTGGAGACTCCTTCCGTAAAATGTTAAACGGCCACTCTGAGAAAACTTCACCGTATCAATGATTAAACACCTTTTTAAATCCGTTTATGAGGAGCGTCCACCGTACAAGTCACTAAGTTATTAGAAAATGAATGCATTAATATAAACTTGAACTGTCAGAGGTGCTGTTACAGGAAATTAATCAGCTTCTGATCAATCAGAATCCAGAATTTAACGGCACTGTGGTATAAATGAGTAATAATATCTGATTTGAATCAATGCATCAATCAAACAAATGTTATGAAATATAACAGCTTTCATGGCTTCTGCTCACGTTAATAAAGTACTTCGTCCTCCATTTTGTAAGGACTGTTGACCATTTGGCCGAATTCTGTCCCTAAAGCAACAGTGACACCGACTCGATCCGTCATCTTTCAGACTTAAAAACTGGCTGATAAAGTAATGGAGTGGTCTAAACAACACACACAGCGCCGTGGCTTTCTCACACACCTTTAATAGTAATTGAAGGTACATAATTGGACCTTAGGTACCTTTCATTTCCCAGATTTCTCCTGGAAGATCAATAAAGTACAGCTAACGATCTTATTCTAAAAAGCACGCGCCTTTCTAAGTAAAAGATGCATACTAAAGGTACAGAAAGGTGTACGCTTGATGGTACAACTGCAGTAATGAAAAATAAAAATTACAGTTTGGTACTTTTTGGCGTTTCAGAGATTGTAACACGACGCTCTGGAGATGTATACGAAGGCTCGAGTTATACTATGTACGCCGTCGAGTGTGTGTGACGTCTAACTAGAAACAATATAAAGTACAGTTATTCTTTCACCTGTTAATCACAGCGAAACTAGCCAATCGTGGGCGTCTGTGAGCTCATGTATGCGGAAGAGGGCAGATAGCGCTTTCTTCGTAAGAAACAAATTCTGCACACTGCCTACATTGTGTCTGGTGTAAAATTGCAGCTCCACACTTAAGCTTTAAGTTGTTTAATACTTTAAAAATTCATTTCTACCAATTTAGATTATTAATAAATCTTTAATATCTTGCTTTTCTGTTGGCGCACAAAAAGGATGGATGTGTTTTGGAAGGATGTTACATCATCATATATGTATATCTTTGAGTAGAAGATTCTGCTAAATAAATGGCGGTGTACTTATAATAGTAAGGATATACCGTACAATGACAACAATATTGACAGGTGTTTACATTTTACGCAATAATGTCAAATAGATCACTTTAAATATTGCTACTTTTTTAAAGAATATGGAAATAATGTATAGAGTGAAAGTCAATGACACAGTGTCCTTGTTGTGTAAGCGCTCTCTATACACACACACATACACACACACACACACACACACAGTCTCACTGTGGCTTCAGCAAGTGTGTGTTTCAGCACCGCATCTCCGTGGACAGCTCCGCCTCCACCTTTACACGCCACGCCCCCCCCCACAGGGTTGCCAGGTTGGGATTAGTTCCTTGCAGTTGGAACATGTTTAATCATGATGAGGAACATGGCTTTGGGCTCCACTTAGCTACATTTACACTTAACATTAACACAGTTTAGATGCTAAACTGTGAGATTTAGCATCCCTGGGACTTTTATGTTCGATTTGCATGAATAATATGTGTTTATAATAATCTGGTCCACTTTTTTAAAAGGGGGACCTGGATGGATGAATGAGGAATTATCAATACATAAATAAAATTACTAATCATTTTACTATATAGAAGTATTGGGTCTCGTTTTATTAATCTTTTAGTCAAGTGGTGTGTAAATGTTTGTCAAAGTGAACTAAAATTTCTGCCAGAATTACAAAATTTTCAGAAAAATGATTTTCTTTGTACTCGTGTGTGTATGTTGATCACCAGTAAAGTGTAAAATGCGTTCTTGATGCAGCTCATTTGCATGCAGAAACGCCCACAAAACCCCATAAAAGGGCATGTGCACAGACAGCTAGGAGCACAAAATGAACAATCAGGGTAAAGGCTGAAAACCAGAAGTGAATATTTTGACTCACTTCTAGCTTTGCCATTTATATTATTTAATTAATGCTGATAAAATAAAATGACTGGTTTTCACAAAATGTTCTCCATGCTACTGTTAGTCCCTGAACTAGCATGAGGACGTGTTTTTGATAGAAACTCCAAAGCACTTTTATAAGTGGTTCAGGGCGTCTGCTAAACGCTGTAAATGTAATAAAAACTTAAAATTTATGAACAAATTGTATAGTTCGTATTCAGGTTAAGAAATGAGGACCGTTGTTGCTATAGCAACTAAAATATTTTAAATTATTTTTAACTTTTTTTTCCACGTAATTTATTTATTTTGACGCTTTGTAAAAAAGTATATGTAATTATTTATTATTTTATTTTATTTTATTTATTTATTTATTTATTTTTAGAAAACTGTATGAGGGGATTTGATGCGGGATTTTCTGAATCAGGTCACTCCAATCTGGCAACCCGGCGTTCAGCTTCCATGGACACGGTGTTCGGCTCAAATTCCTGCGCTGAATCCGGTTTAAGGACGAGCCTGAATTAAACCACGTCTCTGAAGTCCAAGGTTAATCCATCATGCTCCTGCTTTTCCCTGCGTTATTGTGCATTTTCACAGGAGGTAAGACTTCACTTTCGCCTTTTTTACCCTCAGAGGAGTCGCAGTTTGTCGCAGTCGCGTGCACATTCGCTCTGATTAAATAGCTTTAATTGATTCAAATATAATACATTTTTTTTTTTTTTTTCATAAAAAACGAACACCTATCTGTTAGGAGACGACAACCCTTCTAGCAAGAATCAAATTTTATTTATTTATTTGTTTGTTTGTTTGTTTTTTGTTTATTGTATTTTATTCGGCTTGTTTTTATAGCACTCGGCTTCATCCCAAATGCCTCCCTTTCTCGCCACACAGTACACTAGCTTAAACTCCTGCGTCATTACTGCGCGCCCTATAAAGGGCTCCTATGTAGGGTGCAGGGAGACATTTTGTATTAAATTAGAAGAAATTGTAAGAAATTATTAGATTGAGGACAGACAAAAAGGCTACATACGTTATATAAAACTGTTTATAAATTGTTTACTTAAACTATCTACGCATTATATAAGTCATAAATAACCCTTAGTTCATATTTTTCCAGACATAATCTAACCTGACCTAAAATCTCAGGTAAAGTAGTTTTTAACGGTAGAAAGACTGCGGTCGAATCCCAAATATCTTCCTGCTCCCTTCACACGCAAGCATGAAATAATGGCGCGTGACACCTTAGCTAGGGCACTCGACGACCAATAGGGAGGCGTTTGGGATTGGACCGTTATGCTAATCTCCCGCGCACGAGAATAATCGGTCTCGCGCCAGCGGCAGGTGTCGGCGCACGTGACTGCCGGTTTGCTTTTGGTCGCATTTCTGAATAATTTAAAAAGAAAAAAAAAAAAGTGAGAAAGGTTTTTTTTTTTCTATCAAAGAAAGTGTTTTAATGAATTACTGTTTGTTAGTTCATTTATTATTTAAATGATCAATTTCGTCACTAAATTAGGTTAAAATTTTATTTATTTATTTATTTATTTACTTTTTTGACGAAGGTGAAAGGTTTGTAGAACTTTAATTTGTCAAACTGTCCAAAAAAGGAGTCTGCAGTTTAAGGCTGAATCCCAAATGACTAACTAGTGGTCATCTAGTGCACTAGATAGGTTGTAGAAGCCTGGAAGGTTGCTTCACAGAATATTTATTATAGTTCACCTATGTAGGCGGTAGAGACACATTTGGGATTCAGCCAAAATTTATCGCGCTGAAGATTTTCAGTGTTTACGACGTGTAAGCCTGGGGGCGAAAACCTTTCCTAACTTTTTGACATCTTATAAATATTAAAATATATATTAGTTTTTTTTATTTGCAATACAACATTTCACGTTTGACTTTAGTTAATTTAACAAATTAGGGCTTTTTACAACTGTCGCCTTGTAGCCTAGGTAACGGATGCTGGGGCGGAACGTAGAGCTGTGATTGGACCATATACGGCGCGCGAGGTATAAGTCGCGATATGATTGGATAATTCACAGCTGATTCAGTCAGAGTCAGTTTTCCCATTGACGTAATCTTTGCTGTGAGCTGTGTTCTACTAGTCTATCACTACACAACTACATTTAAAATGTTTAGTTGTGAAATGTCAGAATTGTTCTACGCTTTTAATTTTTAAAAGAGGCGTTAATGTAAAATACAAAGAAAAAAAATCATATGATGAAGTGAAGTCACTCTTGAAACCCTGAAGCTGATTATTTTCCTACAACAGCACGTCCTGAAGTGTTTTATTCCTCTTATACCACAGCGATTTGCAAAGAATGACATTCTTGAATAAATTATTTATTAAAGAAAGACACATCACACTTTTTATCTGTTTATAGTTACGTGTAATGATGTTCAACATCCACAAAACAAGTTAGTTCCTGTTCTCAGTTATGTTATAGCAGCTATAAATAGTCGTTCGTAGCTGATGACTGGAGACTCCTTCCAATAAATGTTAAACGTTTCCTCACAGAAAACCTCACCATATCAAAGATTATACGTTTTTCTTTGTGAAATCACATGTTTTTAGTATTACGTGTTCAGTGTCTGCCATACACGCCCCTGTTACTAGAGAAACGACATTACATAAAGTTAATCAACACTTATTAAACAAAACGTTTTGGGAATTTAAAAGTGCTGTGCTGTTATTGGTATTAATTTTTGTTTTTTTTCCTCTTTTGTTTTTCAGTCAGATGTCTGCCCGTGTTGGATGTGAAGGTCAGAGCCATGTTCATACATAAATATTCACAGAGCTGACCTTCTTTCCTGTAGCTGCTGTTGATTTCCAGTGATTACCTTATACTTTACCTTACAAGCTGGATTTAATAATACGTTAACAGGTGTGTGTTTATAGGGAAGCAGTTGTCTGGAGGATGCGAGTATGAGAACGGATGGACACTGGCCCCCCACAGGCTGTGATGGACAGGTGACAGGTGAGCCTCTGACCCTGCCTACCAAAATACACACTTTTAAATATCAATTTCTTTCTTTCCTTACTACAATGTTGTCTACATTAGGTAACTTAGAATAATTTTTTTCAAATTGGTTATGATTAAGTAACGTACAGTTAGGTCTGGAAGTATTTGGACAGTGACTGCAAAGGATTTTCATCCAAGTATTAAAATTATGGTTATATTTACAATTATGTCACTTTGTCCAAATACC
>CM075016.1:2665442-2677881 GCA_037576675.1 Pangasius sanitwongsei | reverse complement strand
TCTTAAAATAAAGCTGAAAGTCTACACTTCGATCGCATCTTGATTGTTTTATTTCAAATCCATTGTGGTGGTGTATATAGGCAAAATCACAAAAACTCTGTCATTGTCCAAATACTTCCGGACCTGACTATATGTGTGTGTGTGTGTGTGTGTGTGTCTGTCTGTCTTTGTATGTGTGTGTGTCTGTGTCTGTGCTTTTTTCAGGTGACATTTTGACAGCTGAAGAGCGGCATCAGGGTCTGCTGAGAGAGCTACAGGAGCTGGTTGAACACGGTCAGTGTACAAACACAAACACACACACACACACACACACTTAGCCAGCATTGTTAGGCTTTGTTTGACTTACTTCAAAGACAACCTGACATATAAGACATCTAAAGCAGCCAAGGGGTGAGAATCCACTTTCACTCGTACTGACAGGTACAGAGGCCACGCCTCCTTCACAGAGACAGTCAGAGAGGCCACGCCTCCTCCACTGAGACCGAAAGGCACAGGTCACGCCCCCTTTAGTGTGAATGACTGACACGAAGGCCACACCTCCTTTACAGACACTGACAGGTGACATGTGCTCTGGCAAATAACTAATCCTTGACACAACCTAACCCTTGTCATTTTTTTCAGAACTTGAAAGAGAGAGTGAATACACTCGGGAGACGGAGGAGTACGACCCGAACGACATGGATGACCAGGACGACAGGAGACAGGCTAGACGGAGGGATGAAGAAGAGATGGAAGACCGGAAACAGGGGGATGAAGAAGAAGAGGAGGAGGAGAGTGCCCGAGAGCTGGAGGAACTGCTGACTGAAGAGATCCGGAAAAAAGAAGGGGGGAGAAAAGACGACGCAGAGCTGGAGGAGCTGAGAAAGAAGGAGGAAAAGTCAGAGAATGACAGGGAAGAGGAGGAAAAGGAGAGGAAGAAGACTGAGGCGGAGCTGACAGAGGAGAAGGAGAAGGTGGAGCATGAACTCCAGGCGCTGACAAGTGACAAGACGAAGATGAGGGAGAGGCAGGATAAGGAGGAGGAGCTGCAGGAGCTGCTGCAGAAGATGGAGAGAGCAAAGGAGGAGCAGGAAGGGCCGACGGAGGGAGAGAGGGGAAAGGGGGAAGACACAACCCCCGAGACAAAAGAGCCACAGCAGAAGAGGGAGATGGAGAAAGCGAGTGACGAGAGGACGCGGCAGTTCGAGAAGGAGAGATACAACGATGAGGAGGAGGAGGAGGAAGATGGAGATGAAGATGAAGAGGAGGAGCAAGACGAATCAGAGGTTTTAAAAATCCATTAAAAAAAAAACACATAGCTGCTATATGCAAGCAGTAAAACATTCAGTGTTGTGTTGTTATTGGAAAATAATCAATGACAGGATGGTGTGATGAAGGGAAGTTGATCGTTTTACAATAACGTTTATTAAAGGATGGCATGCCATACTTTTTATCCATTTATAGATACATTTAATGGTGTGAGACGTCTGTGAAACAAGTTGACATTGTGTGTGTGTGTGTGTGTGTGTGTGTACGACAGGAGCTGCTGGAGATAGAAGCCCAGTTGAGGAGAGTGGCTGCCGAGCTGAGGAAACTGCACCGGGGTTAAACACACACACACACACACACACACACACAAGATACAAGCCATAACAGTTGCTCTTTATAACACACAAACACACAGTAATACACAATTCCTGTCTGTAATAGTTCCAGTGTTAACTCTTAGTGCTGTGTAGTGTGTGTGTGTGTGTGTGTGTGTGTGTGTGTATACACACATAATTCTATGTTTATAATTCTATAAACAACACATTCTCAGTAATCGTTATGAATGAATCCAGTGATTAGCTACTAATTAACACAAGCCAAAATGAATCAGTCTGAGTCAAATGAATCAATGAATCAAAATAAGTAGATCAGCCAGGACATGTTCGGTGTGAGATGTTTGGAAGGCTAATGTAGCTAACAAGTAGTGGAAGTTTATAGCCACCAGTTTAGCATGGTGTACTGAATGAATGAATGAATGAATGAATCGGCTTTGTGGAGTTGTTCAATGAATCAAACAGGCTTTCTTATTCTGGCTTGTATGACTCACTGTTATGTATAAAAACACGGACAAAAGGACGTCACAGAGCTGAAAACAGTCCACAGATTAGTTTTTCCTTCAGCACATAGTTTGGTGCCACACAAACATCAGAAGAGGAGGTGTGGCCTAAAGTGACTGACTCAGTGATTCATTGATTCAGATGCTAATACTTTGCAAATCGTAGCTGATCGAGCACATTTTTGCATAAAGAGAAAAACTGTATCTTTTCTTTTGATTAGTCTAGTTATCAGTAATTGATAGGACTCGAGTCGTGTGTATAATGTGGTGTGGTTTGTGATTTGAACTCTTATTTAATGTGCGTAGTGTATTGTGTATTTGGCTCTTACACTGTTAGAACGCGTTCAGACTGTTAAGCGAGAGCTGTGTGTGAGGCTTTTTGCAGGGAACATGGCTCTGTGTGTGTGTCTGTGTGTGTGTGTGTGTGTTTTCATGTAAACTATTGGGAACATAACACTAAAAATCCCATAGTGGTGTTATCAGAACATTAGCATTATCATAGCATTAATCATCAAACAGACAAAATATAGCTGTATATAATATGCAGAACACTGACATGAAAGTAAGTGTGTGTGTGTGTGTGTTTGTTTGTCTTTTGCTACCCCATGTTCCCTGGTAAAAGCATCACTTCAGTTCTCTCAGTATTAAACAAGCCAAGGACGATTGGGCTCCCAAGCCATTATAGCTCACACACACACACACACACACACACACACACACACACACACTCACACTCTTGGTAACATTGTGAGCTTTATCTCAGTGTTAAGATCTATCTATCATCTATCAATCTATCATCCTCTGATGAACCTTTTGATTTTTTTTTTTTTTGTACAGTGGTGTCAGTCAGGGTACAAAAATTATTTAAACGATTTTAAAAGCAATGAACCTTTTTTTCCGTTATGTTTGCTAATACGGTTAATGTCTTAGCCTGCAATAAGCGACGATTAAAATGAAAATGTTTAAATTATATATGTATATATGTAACGTATAAGCCACAGACACTTTACAATGGTTTAAATGAGTATTAACAAGTAATAAAAAAGTGACGTAATATCATATTTAATATACAATGCTAATATATAAACTATATATTGCACACGTAAAGAAATCCAACTTAGAGCTGAATGTGTGTGTTATTTGTATTTTATTGAGTATAACGATCATTTAAAAAAAATGGGCTTGATCGATGGTATTCTGTTAATAATCTTCTTCTATTTATCAGTAATTTATGTGAAGGGAAAAACAAAAATGAAACTGTGACGTCAGAATTGGTCACGTCCCAATTCTCGGCATCTGTACTTGCGCACTTTGAATCTCTGACTCAGATTAAGATGAGAAGTTTGTTATTTTACAAATAATGGCTAACATTAGCACTTGTGTTGCTTTTTTAATTCAAAAATGATACGATAGGTTTTTGCATCAACATGCAGATCTGATGAAAGAAGGCAATAAGTATAAGTGTAACGTCTCAGTGGTCTTTTGAGAGGGCAGCCATGTTGATTTGTTCATTGTGAGAAGATGGATTTGGTGTGTAATATGACTAAACTCTCAAATAAATAAAAAACCACAATGAACACACGGAGACAGTTTTTCAGACTCTTCCTTTGCATCACCAGTGCTATCACAGTCTGATTGGTCAGAAAGTGTGGGTTAATTTTCAATATCATTTTCTATATTCTATATATTTTCATCACACCACCCTGTTGTGTATTATTCCTTAATTATACCAGTGTAACCATGACAACAAGCATAAATAGTGGTTTAGGCTCAGCCTATATTTACACTTTGATATCATGCAGCTAAACAAAAACAATAAGTAAAAAGGACTTTAACATCAGTCTTGTTTGAAGGGCAAGACTTCACAATGATTCAATGAACTGAACTGTTCACACGCTTTAAAACCAGGGCGTAACCTGGAGGTGAATGAAAGAGGTTGTGCTAGTATTCTGGTGAGTGCGACCTCTGCTGGCAGGGAGGGGAAATGTCCTGAAATGTCCTTGCCTAATGTCCTGAGTCCTCATTACATACAGACATCAAACTGTAAATTTCTCTTTAAAATCTTGTGTAGAATTAACGTGGCGATTATGAAGAGGACATTGAAGGGCATGAGTATATGTAATGTGGTACACTTGTACTACACAAATGACCTTGAAATGGAAAAAAAAAAACCCTGACCATCCCACTCAATAAAGTGGGCTTGGTTTTTACCTGAAACACTGAATCATCTTTGTCGTCACTGGTGTGTGGAGATTTCGTTCTTTTTTTTCACTCCAAGTGGATTCATCCTCAAATTTTATACAAATAAGTTTACATGTAAACATACTTTATTTTATTTTTCGTATGAAACTCGTGTTCCGTTC
The DNA here is from genome assembly GCA_037576675.1 of Pangasius sanitwongsei. Classification (NCBI taxonomy): domain Eukaryota; kingdom Metazoa; phylum Chordata; class Actinopteri; order Siluriformes; family Pangasiidae; genus Pangasius; species Pangasius sanitwongsei. Next base: position 2,673,435 of record CM075016.1, on the reverse strand, counting down.
GCAGAATAAACTGTACGAACATTTTCCATATAAACTTATTCCATATTAACTTACAGTATGAACGGCGAAATAGCATTTCCAGTTAGCATAATATTACACTAACTAACAGATAGTCATCATGGATTAGTGGTAGTTGGAGAAGTTCGATGTTTGGTATCATGTGATGTATCCAGCAAATATTCAATGTGACTGAGGAGAGAGGAGAAGAACTTTGGAACGCCCTCATATCCTGCGAGAAACAAAAAACAAGACAATTTAGGCTAGTTTGATCAAAAGAAATAAATGAGTAGCTGCAATTAAGAATCCTACGTGCACATTAAGCACTTAACTTTGTGGCTTACGTTTTTTCTTTATAAGTTCAAACAACCTAGGGTTAGTAACTAATATCCTTTTTTGATTATGACCACTGGTGGTGCTGTTGCACTCGTTTCCACAAAAAAAAAACTACAAAATAATCCATCTTAAGACACTAAATAATCAGATGTGGATGCGAATAATTAAACCTTACAATGATTTCAGGGTGTTGGTCTGATTTATGCGTGCCCTCACCAGGGAATATGTTGATGTCGATGATAGTGAGTGTGTGTGTGTCTATGTTCATAATGACGTCCACTCCAAACAAAGCCATTCCAAGCTCCGCCCTCAGCTCCTTCACCATGGCGACCATCGCGTCATCACTTGGGGCGGGGACTCGAGGCATCGTCTCATCCAGCTAGGAGGAAATCACTCACCGTTTATCAAGTGCTAAAGTTGTAAAATATAATAATTGTTATATATAAAATTATTAAAGGCATGAGCTACAAAGCAAATATTTAATGCTACTAATGAAAATAATAGTAAATTGTTTATTAATTATAATGCTAACATGAGTTCTACTTATTAGACAACAGACTATTAAAATAATGGTTGCTTACTGCAGTTAGATGGGAACAGGACTCGGGTTTAGACACCTCGTGGCTGTTAAAGAAGATCGTTTTCCTGTCTGAGCACAAACACCCGAACAACATCAATATAAAAATATGTGCCTTGTTTCAAAGTATTGACTCTGAGTTACATCTTCCATTTCTGCCAACTAGCTTGCTAATTAAATTTATTTGCTACTAGCCACCATAAGTATAGTAAGGTAGCTTGCTAATTATCTAGCAAAGCAAAATCAGCTGTTATGTGAAAGCTAGCAAGAAAACGTAGTTGGAAGGTAGCAAATCAAACGATAAATTTTTTAGGCTTCGTCCACCAGTTGAATTGAGACTTTCTCAATTCTGTGCAAATTAAGTGTGACTTTGTAAAACCACAAATCCTAACAATTAGCTCGAATGATTCCTCGGACTAATCCTATAGCGCGCGTGGTGCGTCGATTCTTCCGTTCCCCACTCACAACTTTAGTTCCTACCTGCAATTACTTCTCATTTACTGTTTGATGGAAAATAATTGGAAGAAAAACATATAACTGTGGTGTGTAGAGACATTATGAAGAACAATAAAGCTTGGGAGGAAGTAGATCGTTGGTGCTGCTGGTGAGAATATGTAGCTAGTAGAGCTAGCTTGCTTTGCTAATCTGCCAGTGAAGTTAAGACAAAACCTAGCATATAATATGGAAATCAAACAACCAATTTTCACACTGATTAGTTATTTAGAAGATTTCTAGAAATCTAGAAGTTTCTGGAACTAAGAAATCGCTGGGATGGCCACACCCACAAACGACGATAGTAGTGATTGCTCCATGCCCACTTTCTAGTGTGAACATATGATTGATCAAGTAATAGAAGAGTACTTATGCTAACTTGACAACGGCATATTGAAAATGGTACTGAAATAAAGCCATGATAATAAGACGGACGTGACTGTAGTAGTGTGCACTCACCGTAGGGTCCAGTGGGGAAGTTCTTGAGTGACGGTCGCTCCACAGTGAAGTGTTGTTCGCCCACCACAAACACCTTGTGCAGCACGGCACCGTGATTCACAAAACTCTGGAGGACACAGGGAGGACGAGCGTCTCTCAGACCGGCCTGACTAAAGATTAAAGACATCTACAGAGGGAGAATACCCATAATGCACTGTTAGCTGAAGGTGACATTGCTTGTTTGTTTGATCGATTTTCAATTATAAAGCACTCCTATTGTTTTTAAATGTGAGCTATAAATTATGGTTGACTGAACATGACCTAAATGGTGCATAAGGTGATTTGGGACACACCCAATGGACCCAAGAGAGTACGGTGATGGCGTTTGTGAGAGATGTGTGGTTATAGTATAACACTCAAACTAAAACACAAAATTACTGAACACTTAATTAAACTTAATGAACGCACCTCATGTGAGCGGGATCCGTGGGCCACTCTGGTTTTACAGACTACAAAATAAAAAAACTACATGTTAGCAAACTGGAAATGGTAGTTAGCTTAGGTATGTTAGGTTCTTATTTCCTCATTCCAAGAAGCTTCACACTGAAGAATAGTGTTGTGAATATTAGAAAAGTTCCATATTTAAACATTAAATCTATTATTAAATAAACTGAGTTTAAAATGTCAGCTACTACAGTTTTAATAGCTGCCATTTTGAACAATACTCAGGCACTTTCTCCCTTTTACAACATCCCTGGATGCTCATGTGCAAAACTGCTAATAAAAACTGCTAATCAGAATTGCTCCAAGCAGGAGGTCAGGAAAAATCAATGGGTTCAAACCACCAATAAGTGTAACGTTATGTGTTTGCTAGCTCAGCTATGCATTGTTAGTGCTTTTAACTTTAATAATAATAATAGTTTAATAATAGGGAAAAAATAGTACAATATTTTCTTTTAATTGCTAGCATTAGCATGTTCTTGTGTTGGCTAAAAACATTCCTGATAACTAGGAATTTTTTCATTTTTATTAGTATATAAGGAATATAAACAATATATATATATTTTTTCATTTCTAGCATTATCTTATTAGCAAGCCTTCTAGGTAGTGTTAGCTAGAGAATTTCTTGTTAATTAGTATGCTTGTTAATTATTTGTTTGTAGTGGTTAGTGTTCATTAGTGGTTTTAAAGTAAAAATTTACCCAGAATGCTAGCAATTACTTGCTAGGGTTAGCTTGGTAGCTAACTGGCTGGTTAGTTATAAACTAGAAACTTTATTGATAACTAGCATGTTTGTTAATTTGTTAACAATTGTTAACTGGTAATTGATTTACCCAGAAAGCTTGTTAGCCAGTTGGCTAGTTAGTGTTAGATAGGAAAATTGTTCATAAATAGCATGATAGTTCAATTTTAGAAGTGGTTTTAAGGTAAAACTTTCCACAGAAGTCCAGCTAGCTCTATAATGTACAAGAGCAATGTGTGTACAATGAGCAGTATGTGTACAATATATATACACAATGAGTTTGACTGACTTAAAGGGTACGTGAGCTGCTTCCTGTCCACTGCTTCCTGGATGGCGGACATGTCGGTGGTGTTAATTTCTAGATACGGTGGGCAGCAAATACTCTTTCCTTTATAAAAGGGAACAAAAAGTTACTGCAACAAATAATTTTTTAGTAAAATTAGCTATTTTATTATAATTAGGGATTCATACGAAATTAGTGCTCTACATAACAGTGCTAATCTCTTTTTAACCCCATGCTAACTCCTGACACAGAACACGGGGATGTTGGGTAATTAGCTATAAATATATACAAATATACATAGTTAACTTTATGCTTTATTTTCCAAATTGTATAAGTTAGGGTTAAACAATATGTCTAAGCCATGTTATATACTCATAAAGCAAATGAGATTTAATTTGAAGAGTGTGTGTGTGTGTGTGAAGAGATAGCGTGTGTTGGACCTCGCAGTGTGTTCTCTAGTTTGCTGATGATGCGGTACGAGGCGAAGCGGTCCAGTAACTGTCTCATGGCCGGCAGTGGATCCAGCAGGACAGTGTGAGGGTGTGTGGACACGTAAGTCTGAAATAAAATAAAAACACGCTATATGGTCCTTATCACTCAGAGGAAGCTACTCACACACATACACACAGATTAGACATTCATAGATGTACTGTACACACAAAAATTACAGACACTGGTAGCAACAATGGCCCAGATGATCACCCAATCTGATGTAGGATCGAAGTGGAAAACTTTAGTGAAAGTAAGTGGATGATCGTATTAGATGACTTTTGGGTGATCTGTTTTGGGTGACCAATTGGATTATTTAATTGGATGACCCGATTAGACAATTTAAACAGATTGCTTATTGAATAAACTGATTGGATGCCTGGAGGATCAAATTGGATGATCTAATTGGATGGTCAAATTGGATAGCCTGATTTGTGACCTACTAGAGAATCTCTAATCAGTCACCTGATGTGATGATGTGAATGGAACACTTGTTGGATTAATGGATAATCTGAATGGATAGTTTAACTGGATGACCAGATCTTTTTTTCTTTTTTTTTTAGATCTTTTGACTGATCTTTTTGTCTTGTCCTGTTGGATGGCCCTGACTGATGATCTATTAGATGGCCTATTGCATAATTTGCAAAAGGTGACCTGTTGGAGGGTTTGATTGGACAATCTCATTGGATTAAGTATTTGATGAATGGATTGGATGATTTAATTGGATGACCTGATTGGATAGTCTGATTTGTGACCTATTGGAGAATCAAATTAAACACCATTCGGGTTATCTGATTGGATGATTTGACTGCATTGTCTGATTAGGTGACCTATTGGATAATCTGATTGTATGAGCAGATTGCTCAGTGAGTTTACTTTCTAGTCTCACTTTCCATGGAGTGATTTTAATGGAGTCTGTTATATTGGGTAAAATGTTGTGTAGCAAAGTTATACTTGAATATTTGGCTGTGTTACCTGGAAGTTGTCAAGAAGCTGCTGTGATTGGCTGTCATGTTCTGCCTCTACAATCACATCAGAGAGTTTGTGTATGATGATGTCGAACGGGCCCTGAGACTCCATCGGCTGACTCAGGTCTATCTGAGTGGAAAAATAAGTATGTGCCTCTCAGACAAGCAGTGGTTGTTAAGAACAATTAATATATCGGTGGGACCTGATCAAAAGCTCTGTTTTCATCTGTGTTCAGCACACTTTATTATCTTACATTGGAAAAAACTTAAGTAGACATGGATTCTAGTGTTTAGGACAATGTGTGTGTGTGTGTGTGTGTGTGTGTGTGAGAGAGAGAGAGAGAGAGAGAGAGAGATTGTGAGATTTGTAGAATTGGTGGCTGCAGGTGTCTGTGACAGTGAACACAGGAATGAAAGCAAAGCCACCTGCAATAGACAGAGAGAGAGAGAGAGAGAGAGAGAGAGCGAACAATGATATTTGTTTTTTAAGTTTGTTGACCAATGAATAGACAGGTGCTGGTGTCTCGGGGAACTGTCTTTTTATTCTTAGACCCGAGCACTGACATTTATGACTCAGTTTTTTGTTTTCTTACTTCCATTTTTATCCCAAACCCTGTTTCCAGATCCTTCTCCTATTATCCTGAGGACTACTAGCTCCTACTCCATCATTAGACAGCTGACTATGACTCACTGATTGACTAATTGTTTGACTCATTGATTAAATAATTGTTTGACTCAATGGTTGACTCACTGATTGACTTATTGATTGACCCATTGACTGACTCATACATTTATTGACTCATTATTTGATTGCCTCATTGATTGAATTATTGACTGACTCATTGTTTTACTCATTGGTTGACTAAATAATTGACTTAGTGATTGACTCATTTGTATGACTCATTGATTTAATAATTGACTTATTGACTAATTGTTTGACTTAATGATAGACTAACTGATTGATTCCATGATTGACTAATTGTTTGCCTCATTAATTGACTCACTGTTTGGTTGACTCTCTGATTTACACATTGATTGACTAATTGTTTGAGTTAATAACAGACTAACTGATTCACTCATTGACTGACTAATTGTTTGATTACTTGATTAGAATTGTAATGATGGACCCATTGTTTGGTTGACTCCTTGATTGACTCCTTGGTTGACTCCTTGATTGACTCCTTGATTGACTCACCAATTGAAACATTGATGAACTGATTGTTTGACTTATTGTCTCATTGATTGCCTCATTGTTTTATTGACTCATTGATTTACTTATTTGCCTCATTTGTTGACTCCCTGTTAGACTGACTCATTTATTAATTGAATCATTAATTGATTGACTTAGTAATTGACTCAATGATTGACTCTTTGGTTGATAGACTCATTAATTGACTCAAAGATTGACTGACAGCTAATTTCTACTTGCAATAAAAAACTTTCATGTAAATGTATAATTAAGTAACAAATATAATTGCTAAAAAAAAATGAGCCATTAACATACACTTACCTCAACCACCTCAATACCTCTGCCTCTAAAGAGAGACCAAATGACCACATTAATATCAAAATATCTACTAATGTCTGTTCTACTTCATCTATGTATTATATTATATTATTAATATACCCTTTTTAGTGCACTAGATGTCTAATAAAAAGCTAGTTGGGATTCAGCTCCATGTTCCCTATGCGTGCAGTACATATGCTATGAAATACAGTGGGGTGCAAATGTATGAGGCCACTTGTGAAGATGCCTCCATTTTACATTCATTTCTAATTAAATACATAATTTTCATTACAAATAATATCAGCAACAGCTTGAATCTAAAGTACAATATTCTTCAAAATTTACATAGCACATTAATCTAGGTATATATATACTACATATACTACTTTAAACTCCCTACTGCCTATACGTACATGCAAACGGTACGAAATAATGACGTCACACCCTAAGTAGTGCATTAGACATCCAATCTAAGAACAATGTGAATTTTAAAGACTTCTAACCTTGACTACAAATGATCAGCTTCTACCCTCTATTAAGCCTCCTGCTCACTATAAAAAGCACCCTACACCCTATGTAGTGTACTACATGGTGCAGCAAAGAGTCCACTAGGCTTTTCTATAAAAATGCATCACATCAATTCATGCGCTACAGTTAGATGGTCCTCCTTCCTATATAATATGGTGGATTCCTTATACGCCATGTAATGCACTACAATTAAACTTCCGTTAATTAACTTAAGGGGAAAAAAAAAAAAGGTTTCCGGTTCTCACGCGCACAGGTGAGCGAACGCGCTCAGGTTCATCCTCCGCCGTTTCTTCACGCTCAGACAGAAGCCTACTCTCCGGCTCGCCATGTCCGGTGTCCGACCTCCAGAAAAGCTCCGTGACAAAGCAGCAGAGTGGACACCAGGATGCTCAGGCGCTCAGGACAGGGGAGGAGGAGCCAAAGGTTAGCCCTAATGCATATTCAGATTTATTGCAATTTGCATAAAATGTTTACATCGCCAGTATTGCAATGTCGCACAAAAAACTAATAAAAGTGAAAAAAATTATAGACTATTTACTATTTATGACGTTACAGTGCAGCACATCAAAATATAAAACTAACAAAGAATTAATAATTATATAAAAAAATTATTGCTGATTAAACACTAATTTGCTATATTATTTAGCATTTTTTTTTTTGACCTATATGTAAATTTACTAGAATAAGTATGAAACTGGGAGAAGGCTGAGAGAAGGTTTATTTAGGCCAATTAAATTTGTAGAATTTCGACATTCCGGATTAATTAAGATAGCATTTTAAAAAATATATATATTTTTTTAATATAAAAATAAAATGACATGCATAGTAGCCTATTTATTTAAAAAAGTGTGTGTTGCTCAATGTACTGTTGAATTTCTAACTACACTGTAAAAATCTAATAGCTGTCATGACTTGCATTGATAAGTTACCAGTACTAATATGTACTACTTACTAGTTTTTATAAAGTAACATGTAATTGCGTGGTAAAAAAGTACATTTACGACACTTCTTTGAAACAAAAGTTTTTGTTTTTGCTTTTGTTATTGGCCACATTCCTGACAGATGCAAATGTTTTAAAGCTGTGGTGTGAAAATTGAAGGTTTGAGAAATAAACCTGTTCTAACTGTAATGTGAT
>CM075016.1:2631405-2665342 GCA_037576675.1 Pangasius sanitwongsei | reverse complement strand
TGGTTTCTCTTAGTTACAGTAACTTGGATATAAGTATATTTTACTTTGTAAGCATTAGTTACTAGAACACACAATACCCTATTCTACTGTACTTATTATTTTAAGTGCAACCGGTTTGCATGCTTTTTTCAAGTAAGGTTAACTAATCGGATTTTACAGTGTAATGAAAGCCGATATTTTACTTCCTGACATTAATATTCAAATATGAATCAGTCAAAGAATAGAAATAGATGTCTAAAAAGAAATAAAAAAAGGAAGGAAAAACAATGAAAGCAAGGAATAATATGCATAATGTAGTGATTATAAAACTATTTAGACTACCTCTTTTGTAGTCACTCATTTTATTGTGATATAAAAAAAAGTGTGGTTTATATGACTAAAAAAAATCCCAGTAAGTTTCCTATAGCCTAAATGATCAATTTTATGTTACTTGTGCGACTTAATGACGTTATATATTTTGTCATTTGCATAATTCAAATTAAGATTATATTAATTATATTAAAGTTATTTATACATTTATGATTTTAATAGTCTATGCATGAAGACACTAGGCATTAGAGATGATTGCTACCTTTAATATTCACACTTCCTTGTAATAGCTCTTGACTTCCTTTTATTTTACATGAGAGCAATCCAAAACCGCATACTACCCTACTAAGTAGTACGCACATGTCATACGCTAGGTAGAGGCGTGGCTACTATTTTGGCGTACTGTTTAGTACGGAAGTATGAGGAACACACGCTCTAGTACGTAGGCAACGGCGGTTAAAAAGAAAGTGAAAGTAAAAAAAAAAAAAAAGAAAAAACAGGAAAGCCGCTTTGAGCACACAAGGGTTCAGAAATCTCTCCTCTCAATGTTTAAACTCTAAATTCTGTAGGATAATCTGTATTTTGAACATTTATCCGCAATGTCTCGGGGTTCAAACGCTGGCTTTGACCGCCATATTACCATCTTCTCTCCAGAAGGGCGCTTGTATCAAGTCGGTAAGGTCCCTAACACACTACCAAGGGTTATGATATGGAGAATACGATTTGGACATGCTTGATGCTTCATTTTTTTTTTTAAATTCCAGCAAACATGAGATGTGTGTGAAGCTTAGTTTTTTTTAAGGCTATAAATTCTGTCTGTGGATTAGGTTTGTTTATTAGGCAGGTGAACACACACCTGTGTGTCTATTGTGCTCTTAGTGCAAAAAAACCCCAAAACTTCAAAAACTCCATTCATAAGTGCAATACTTAACTATCGAATACAGACCCACTTGTAATAATGATTGTTTGTTAATAAACTAATATATGAACTAATATTTTCTACACCCTTTCTAGTGCACTTTATGTGCCACAGATCCATCCAGATGTAGCCCAGTTTTGGACTGTCATGTCATCGTCAGGTTAGCTAGCCTAGCTTAGCTGGTTAGAGGCTAACACTTGCAATGTTAGCCTTCTAACGTGACTAGTGAGGTAGTAAAATTAGCAAGTCATACATAAGTCAGTTAGTTTTATGAACTTAAGCTATAAATATAAATGTCTCAAATATTGGCACCACAATAGCCAGTTTGTGACTTTGTTTGGTTAGCTTTGGTTAGCTAGTTACGGTTTGACAAAACGTTAGCTTAGCTAGCATTATAGGCTATGCCTCTCCACATTTACAGATAACTATTATTTTTAGCAAGTCAGAAGACAATTCAACTAGTAACTGAATTGTGTTTGGTTTATATTTATTAATATTTCAGTGGTTGAATCCCAAATGGATCCTTCACTCACTATAAGTTCACTATTTATATGAAATAATGGCTCCTATATAGTGAATTACACTTTCAGGAAAAAGGGTACTAAAGTGTACTTTTCCTTGTCACTAGGGTAGTACCACTGTACACCTTTTGTATCCTATATATATATATATATATATATATATATATATATATATATATATGTATATATGTATGTATGTATCTTTAATCTAGACAGGTAGACCTAGTATACAGTTAAAACCTGACTCTAAAAAAAGTACACTTATATGAGTTAAAACTTTTTTTCTTTTTTTTTTACACTAAATTCACATTTCCAGGTGAATGGTACCAAAGGTACAAAAGATAAGAGTACCACCCCAGCAACAAGCAAAAAAGCTACAGTTTAGTACCATTTTTTTTCCTGAGAGCAGTCAGTCGACCTTAGCTAGTTTTGCTAACAACTGTAATATTAGCTTAACCAAACTGTAGCTAGTTAATTTAGTAATTTAAATAATTTAGTGAGTGTGAAGAAAAGAAAAAAAAGGGAAAAAATCGTGGGCAATGTGGGAAAAACATTTCCATCATGGACGGCATCATATCTCTTTCTATATCATCCTACGTACAGTACGTAGCAAACACTTTATGTCCAGTCTGTTGAGAAAATTACATAAAAAGTATCTTGACATCCAGTTATTTAGCCTTGTGTGTATGTGTTTTGTGTGTTTTTTTTTTTCAGAGTACGCCTTTAAGGCCATCACTCAGAGTGGACTGACCTCTGTGGGCATCAGAGGACAAGAATGCGTCGTCGTTGTCACACAGAAGAAAGTTCCGGTACGTCTCGGTACCACTAAACCCAGAAGTATCTTACTTCTCATTTTTCAGATATTGGGCCTTGAGTGTCAAGCTAGATACGAGCTAGTTTATTCTTAAACCAGTCTTAGGAACATTAACTCAGAAAATATGGTATTAATGGAAATTAATTTAGTAAAAACATTCGTATCCTAGGAGAGCTCCTGAGTTTGTGTAAAGTTACGTATTAGGACACTTGCTAATGTGATTCGATTCAAATCATATAACTGGCGGTGAGTTACTGTGATTTTATATATGGATTACAGTCATGAAACTGATTCGTTTTATATTAATAACTTGAAAGAAAGTAATCCAAAACAAATCCATCAATTCAGACAAATACGACTAGCTGTTTAATTAGGACAAAAGTAATGGTGCTCTATAAAAGGAGCAAGAGTCAGTGTGCGTCTATGGTATCCGTTGGTAGCTGAATTACTGAACGATTTACTGCATGTTGCATTTAGGAGGCTCTCTTTCACCGTTTAGTCACCACTTTGTCATTTTCAGCTCTCTGTGAGATTTGCCTTTTATGGAGTTTTGTGGGTGTCACTAAATGCAAATCCGCTATGCCATGAACACGCTTGATCATTTATGGCTGACTGGTGTTTATCAACATACGCACATGATTACGAAGAAAATCAGAGACTTTTGTAAATCTGCTGGGTGTTTTTAATTCGGTTTGGCCACGAAAATTTTGACACGTGACTTTACTGAAAGACTGATAAATGATGCTCGAAGTTAGCCAGAAAGGCAGGAGGATGAGCTAATAGGCGTAGAATTAACCATGATCTTCGATTTCAAATTAAAAGATGACGTCCCAGTTTCTAATTCAATTTCAGTCTCTTATTTCTAATCCCACCTGAGCACCCACACTTGCCACCAAGCATTCAGGGCTGCATTTCCATCAAGATAGTTTATACTGAGACAAAGTGACAATAAATTATAGAGTAAAGAGATATTAAGCAAACTTCATACACCAACATTTGTAAGTAAGAAAGATAACATATATTTCATTTAGATTTCAGTGTTCAGACAGGCTTCTAAATTAGACAAAAATGGAAAGAGATAGAGAGAGAAAGCAGAATGGTCTTTAGTTACACTCTGCAACAGAGTCATTTTGTTATGCTGGTGTGTGTGTGTGTGTGTCTGCTCACACATGCAGGACAAGCTTCTGGACGCTTCTACGATTACAAACATGTTCCGCCTCACGCCGCGCATTGGGTGTGTGATGACTGGACATTATGGTGAGGCTCTCATCTTCTTATTTTACAAACACACACACACACACACACACAGACTGATGTTGTGTTGTGTTCTGTAGCTGACAGCCGCTCTCAGGTGCACCGTGCCCGCGTGGAGGCCGCTGAGTGGAAGTATAAGTTTGGGTATGACATCACGGCGGACATGTTGTGTCGACGCATCGCCGATATCTCGCAGGTTTACACACAGAATGCTGAGATGAGGCCTCTGGGCTGCTGTGAGTTCACTTCCTGTTCATTCCTTACTATTTCCTTCTTAGCCTTAGACACTATTGCTCTGTCCTACAGTGCATAAGTATGCACCTGCTTAAACATTTTGTAGAGTCACAACTTGGAACCGAAATGGAGTTAAGTAGGATTATATTTAAAGAGTCTACAGAATATAGCCCTTAATACTGATACAGCCACCTCCTAACACTACATATGAGACAAGATTATTTCAAGACCAACTGCATGAGACTATTATACTTTATTCCTTTTTATTTCATGTACAAAATCACAAAACCTGTCTTGACCTGTGTCAGGTATGATGCTGATAGCTGTGGATCCTCAGCACGGCCCTGTCCTGTTTAAGTGCGACCCAGCCGGGTATTTCTGCGGTTTTCATGCCACGGCTGTCGGAGCCAAGCAGACGGAGGCCAACAGCTACCTGGAGAAGAAAATGAAGAAAAGACCAGAGCTTACTTTCGAAAGGACAGTAGAGGTAGAACAGCATTCATACGCTAAGAAAACTGGAATTAAAAAAATTATTAGCTAAAAAAAGTTGCGTTATTTCACTCATCACATTCCACATTATTTACATTATAACGTAAACCAGCCAGTGTTTCAATATTGTGATTTCGCAACAGGAATTCACTCTTGGCCAAATGAGAAAATTCCTTGGTAGCTTCGTAACTGGTCATATTTCTAGAAAAATGATGCAGATAGCTCCATTTTCACGAGTGTCACTATGTTGATGTTTTCCGCTATGGCAGAATACGAAGTTTGGTTTAATTACAGTGTATTTTAAGTCATACGAAGTCTTTTTGAAAGTAATTTACAAACACATCTGAGGAAAATGTTGATATTTCCAACTGTTTTGTCTTGACTACAATGTTACTTCACTATTACATGCATTGTCTATATAAAGGCCTCAGCGTACGTCATGCTTAGACGATATGTGCGAGGGTGGTGGGGTTGTGAGGTTACAAGTTTGCTTACGCTCTGCAGTTTCGTATTAGACGTACGAGTGCTCCAATACTGCAGGTGGCACTATAAAATTTTATAACAATTTCCATGACTACAGAAAAAAGATTGCCGCTCTTCAAGACTACATGCGAAAATTAGTCTCATACTTTACATCTTGGCGTGAACCTGACTGGGCACGCCTCATTTGTAACGACCAATCACAGGCTTGGCACAGGTAGCATGTTTGTCCGTTGAGTTTGCCGACGAGCAGGACACGCTGAGCCAGATGTTACCGGATATCATCTACGCATGAAGTACACCAAGGCCTTAAAGGACATTATGGCTACATGCTGAATCATTACCCTCAGTCTTTAGCTAGCTTACGTACAAGTTGCCTAGCAACACCGTTCGTATGACTTAAACCGCATGAATGGCAAATGTGTTGCCTGCGCATATCGCAACCACAAATTCACAAGATTCATTTGAGCACAAAAACTTGCATACAAAGCCATATCAGTTCACTAGCTTCCTGATTTGCTGATTAGAGCTGGATAAATTACACTGTGAAGTCTATAATGATAGTCGATTCAAACCTTTGAGTAAAAACAGTGACAGAACGCATGCTTGATGTGTCTTTGAGTGTTGTGTTCTCCTCCCGTCCTCTAGCTGGCGATCTCCTGCCTCTCGTCTGTCTTATCGATGGACTTTAAGGCCACTGAGCTGGAGGTGGGCGTGGTTAGTAAAGACAAGCCCAAATTCAGGTATGAAGCTAAACCATGTAATGTCTGTGCACCGAGTACAAATAACCGTCAATCAAGTTCATTATTACTGTAATTCCTTTCACTTTTCTGTGAAAAGCGAAGCACCTCCATCCCTCTATCCCTCCTCTCTCTCTCTTCTTCCTGAACATTTTTATCTCATTGTATACATCTCTTCCCTTCATTCTTCCAATCTCTTTTCATCTTTCTTTCTCGCTCTCCCGTTCTCCCTCACTTTTTATTTTCTTTCACTGCTTTCTTTCTTCTAAATCTTCTTTCTTTTTCATTCCTTCAATCTTTCTTTCTTGTTTAAGTTTTCTTGTCTGTGGACATGTCTCACTAACTCTATCTATCTGTCTTTATTTCTATCCCTCTCTCTCTCTCTCTCTCTCTCTCTCTCTCTCTCTCTCTCTCTCTCGCTCTCAGAACTCTAAGCGAGGAGGAGATTGAGACTCACTTGGTGGCGATAGCAGAGAGGGAGTAGACGTGCCTTTATAAACCACTCCCACCGTGGGTGGGGTCATCACGTTGAACCTGCTCTCATTTTTCAGTATAGCTGTTTTTTTTGTTTTTTTCTAATAATAATTTCTGATAAGAAACACACATCATGTTGCAGTTTTATTGAGTCACAGATGAGCAGAATCATCTTCACTGAGAGGAATTTGATATACATGTATATCTCTATAGGTATAGATATATTTTTATTAAAGACTCTGTTTGATTACAGCACATCACTGAAATAAAACTCAGCACATAGACCAGCAAAACCGTTCTTCTGCTTTTTGTTATGGCTCAGTGTGAAGTTCATACTCCGACCACCAGGTGGCACCAAATGCATAGAAAAACATCAGAACTGCACATTTTACTTCAACTCGTCTACTTATTAACACACTTCCTGAGGTGAAAAAGGATCTGTCAAGATCAGTGGGTGCATCCCAAATTACCCAATGTCTACTTGATTCTTCGATCATGTTCACATTTTGGTTACTATGACAACAACTCAAGTGATTCAGCTTCTCAGTGGTTCTCAGAGTCGGTTTGTGAACCATATCTAGGAGATCTGTGATTTTTATTTTTGATTTTGTGTCAGCTGTGGTAATCGCAATGCACCATTATCAAAACTATTATAGTTAGTATTTAGTTTTTAAAAAATATTTTTTAATTAGCCAGTTTGAATGGTCACACCCCATTATAATCTGCCTCACCCGTAACTCCCTCTAGGAAGCGCACAGTGACCGGTACGCCCAATAAAGAGCTATTTAGGTAAGCATGAACGTAAGTATTTAGTCATACAAGCTAGGTGTACAGCATACCAACAATACACAATGTATAACAAATACTATTACGAAATATATAAAGTTCATTTCAGGCACTAATAAGATCCCTGGCTGCTAAAAGTTTGATAACCCTGATTTACATGACCACCATTAAAGTAAGATGTGAAAAGGGGGGGTGTTTAAAATCGTTGTTTAAAAGAATTCTGTAATTCTTAGAAAAAGAAACTTTAAAACTGAACGGGATGTGCATTACTAAAATGTCCACATTTGTTGCTACGTGTATGTACATTATGCGTTTTATGACAGTATTTGTGTATAGTGTTTAGACGTGCATGTGTGTATGTAGTTGCTCATGGAAGTTCACCTTCTCCAAGGTTTGTGTGTGTGTGTGTGTGTGTGTGTGCTTTCGTAGACAGCAGGATTACTGGTGAGCCGTCTGTCTGCTTTCGCAAAATGCTGACCAACAGAACGCAGATTAATCGGAGAGTGAGAGAGAAAGAGGGTAGGAAAGAGGGCAGATGTCTAGAAGGGGGTTAGAACAGGATGCTAAAAGCCCTGCCGTGTGTGTGTGTGTGTGTGTTTCACAAATATGACAATTTCATTTAAATCGGCATTACTACATTTCTTTTTGAGAGAGACAGAAAGGGAGAGATGAGAGACAGGCTATAAATTGTGTGTGCGTGTGTGTGTGTGTGTGTGTGTGAGGGAGAGAGAGAGATTAGTGAGGCCCGGTGATTAGTACAGCATAGTGCACAGAGGGATTAACCTTGTTCAGCCACGAGCTCAACCTGCAGCTCTGCAGTCATGCCGCAACTCACACACACACACACACACACACACAATGGTACCAGTCAGGGACAAAGGCTCTGTGAGGACACTCCTCATAAACACTTGCTGGTTGGTGTGCATGGGTGGTCATTTCAATTTGTGTGTGTGTGAGTGAGAGAGACCATGTATTTAGCTTTTTGTGGGGACCATATGACAGGGTCCTCATATGACAGGGTCCTCGTAATGACTGGAAAACCTGACATTGTGGAGACATTCAGATGGTCCCTGTAAAGAAAAGTAGTTTTTAAACAAACTACTACTAATCATTATTTTTGTTTACTTCTCTTTTACATTTTACTTCCTTTATAAACAATTCAGTTCAGCAAGAAATATAAAATAAATTAGAATTCTGTTGGATTTCATAGATATGTTCTTAAACCTAAAATCCCTGTATATAAGGCATTCCTGTAATAGTCATCCTTAAATTATCACTAGCACAAATTTATTTCACAGGGCTTTACAGAATAATGTATAAATAAATAATTATATTAATAAAATAAATTATTATGTGAAAGAATGACAAAAGCATTGACAATGGCATTTAGTTGAGTACTTCTATAAATGTTATGCTATATATTTATATATAATTGTAAAAAAAAAAAAAAAGTAAAAGAAAATCACATATCTCACGGATACTAGTGTTCATTTTGACAGCTAATTTAGATTTAATTGTAGCCTTCTGAAGAAAATACTTTTATAGTTTTAGTCTTATTTTAGTCATTATTGTTAGTGTTAGCAAAGATTTAGTTGACGTATTACTACAACAGCTTTAATCAATGAAAACATTTTAGTATTTTTTTTTTTTTCTAAATTTTCCCCAGAGAGTTCTTTTTAAGTCTCTGTGGAATGCTAGACTGTTTGACAAAAACACATGGCCAATACTAAAGTCTTTTCTCCTTCTATCATATGGCTGTGACTAACGAGTCGCTAACATACAGCAGCTCCTTCATGGCTTCTTCATCGACACATTATTTGTTACCTGTGTGAAACATTTTTTACGCTGAATATACTTGATAAATGCATGAGGGTGAGTTGACCGAAAACATAAAAAAATGTGCGAGATAAATTAGAGAAATGTATAGTTACACAAGGAAAAGTGTATTATTGGTGCATTGTTCTCAGTAGCCCCTTCTACTGCTACATCTAATGCAAAATGTTAAAAAATAAGGTTTTGATTTGACTCACCCTTGTAAATAAATTTCAGTGGTTTTGGCGAGTGTCAAACGAATACAAATACCTTTGTTGTCATTGTACAAGTACAGCAACTTCAGTGTGCCTTTACCCATCATGTAATTTATGCTAGATTTGGCTAGCTAGAATTATATAGTCTAACAAAACAGACAGTACAAAAAGTGCTTTTTCCCCCAAAAATTATAAAACACTTTATCAGAAACACTTTGTGAGGACCAAAGGTCCTCGTAATGACTGGAAAACATGACATTGTGGGCACATTTAGCTGGTCCCAGCTAGTTTTTAAACAAACTACTACAAATCTTTATTTATTTATTTATTTCACATTTATCTTATTTACAATTTATTTCCTTTCTGACCAAATCAGTTCAACAAAATATTCAAAATAACTTTTTAACAATTCTCTTTTACAAATATAATGAATACAAATACCCACTGCCCATCAGGTAACTTATGCTAGTTTTGGCTAGCTAGTATATACAGTATTTTGAGTAGATATTTTTCAGTTAGGATTTAGTTTTTGCCATGAAAAAAAACATTTTTTTGTCATACAATATCATAAGAGACCTACTTTTTGTATTGACTGTTTTGAATTGAAATGGTGTTTTTTTAATGGAACTTGTGAATGAATTTGGATTTTCAATATGGTCACAGTAAATAACACTAGTTAATAATAATATTAGTTAATTATTAGAGTTGAGAGAACACTGTTGCTAGGCAAATGGGCAAAATGAACACACGAACATGCAGAACATACGAACACATTTATACACAGGAAATATAACCTTTTCTGAAAATGGTGATGAAGTAAAATGGCGCCACTTGGGCACTTAGCATATGATAATGTTATCATACCTTTACCAGTTTTAACATGATTTGAAATCTTTAGAATTCTTTCAGGTGTTTTCTACTTCATTCTCTTCCACTGTTATTTTCCCACACCCCAGAAGACACCACTACTTCAAAGCACCATTGGAAAAGACAGTTTTTGCTGAATCCAAACCACTCTTGACCTTCAGTTCTGAAAAAAATTAACAAATAAACATGTTGTTTTGAACTCTGCCCCCTCACCAACACTCAAGCCCCCCCTTCCCAAACAAGATGTACCATGATAGAGTGCTCTGATTGGATGAAATGGCCTGCACTCGTCTGGATTAGTGTGTGTTTTTCCCTCCGTTGCCACTTCTATTTCGTATCATGTGACCCATTACATCACAGGATTGAGGTCATTGCTGGATTAGAACGGTAAGATTGAAAGTGAGGAATGGAGGGAGTGCGGGAGGGAGAATAGAGAGACGGGAAAGCTATTAGGAAAACAAAAACAGGAAAAATAGAGGGAGGGAAAGTGCAAGAGGTGGAGGAGAAGAATGGACCCATGTTAGAGAGGTATCCACTGGTAGTAACCTTCAACATCTGCCTTCACATGTCATGTCAGCAACATTTTTCAGTAAAAGTCAGTTATATACTTTGGATCACATGCGTTATTATTACAATTATGTACAATTTTTGCACAATATTATTGTTAAAATGTATGAAGCATTGCCTCAGTCATGCAGATCTTACAATCACACTGGTTTGTACAGCATTAGAAGGATTTATTTCCAAGAAAGCCACCCAGGTGCATGTTCAGTCATTCCTCATCTTGAGAGTTGACTTTTGCAATCTTGCTTGTCTTCTCGATCCAGAATGTCTTCAACCTTCAACCATGTCACTCTATTGCTTTCTTTCCTCCACTGGTTTCTGAATTAAAAAAAAAAATCTCTAGAGCTATTCCAGACTCCAAAGCAACAACTGGAGTATCTTGAGACCACAGCCAGGCTGTGTGTAGAATATCTATAGAACATCTTCGGAAACATGGAGGCTAAAGAGTCACCAGAACAATTACCTGCACCACACAGTCTTCCCAGAGCTTTTCAAGCTTTCCAAGCCTAGAGCCAGAATCTTCTGGAAATCAGCATCTTCTGCATCTATTAATAAGAAAGGCTATAGAAACAGGCAATCTGAGTACAACACAGTGAAAACTAGCACAAGAAAGTCTATATAGAGCATCTCTAGACCAGCTCAAGATGGTCAAAATCTCGCATGCACTATGTCATCGCCAGAAACTCCAGAATAAATTCAGATAATCTCCAGAATCTCTAGAGCATCTCTTGGGCATCTCACAACAATGTAGAGCAAGTTTAGATCTCTAGACTATCTAAAGCATCTTTATAATCTACAGAATCTCTAGAACAGTTCAATCCTGAGTAACTTCAGATAATTTCCATCCTCTTTAGAACAGGTGTAAAATATCTAAAACTGCTCCATATCATCTCCAGAATCCTTTTAGCAGCTTCTCTTCACAACCACTAGAACAGTTCCAGATCCAGTTCCTGGACTTTTGAAACCATTTACTTCAGCTCATCTACGGAATCCAGGCATGTAGATCAGTTTTAATAAATCTAGAGCTGCTTTTCATCATCCCCAGAATCTCAAGGACAGCTACAGATCATCTTCAGAATATCCAGGGCAGCTCTTCTGCAGTTTAACTCTCTTTCATAGTCTCTCTCAATAGGTGTGGCATTTTAGATCATATGTAGAACCTCTAGAGCACCTCAAGACCCTTTTGAACTATTTCAGATCATCTTTGAAATCTCTAGATGATTGCTAGGTGTTCACATCATCCCCATAATCTTTAGAGCAACTCATAGGTATTTCAAAAGCAACTTCAGGTCATATCCAGAATAGCTAGAGAATTTTCAGGTCATAAATTCAGACTCTCTAGAGCACATCTAGGGCATTTCAAGTCCATTTAGAGGTCTGGAATCTTGATATTTGTTCCCTGCATGTCCAGTATTTCTTGAGCAGAATGTCTAGAACTGCTTTACATTGCCTCCAGAATCTCTAGAATAGTTCCAGATTATCTTTTTTTTATCTTCTCTTCTATCTTTTATCTCCAGAACAGTTCTTGGGCACCTCAAGACACTAGCACAACCTCAGATCACCTGCAGAATATGTATAGCATTTTTGGATCAGAATCTCTAAAGTAGTTCTGAAATACTGTTTCAGGTTCTGCTTCACATCATCTGTATAATAACTAGAGCAGCCCCCCATCATATTCAGAATCTCAGGAGCAGCTCTTGAGTCTCTCAAATCCAGAAAAACTAGAATTTTCAGACCTACAGAATCTCAAGAGCATCTCTAGGGCACTCTCAAGACCCTGTAGAGCTACTTCAGATCATTTTCAGAATCTCTACATTATGTTATCGCTTCACATCATCCCCAGAATCTCTAGAGCAGCTCCTGAAATTTTTCAGAATACCCATAGTAGCTTCAGATCCCAAGAGCAACTTCAGATCATATCCAGGAATAGCTAGAGAATTTCCAAATCATCTTCAGAATCTTTAAAACACATCTATGACATATGAAGATTACTACTTCATATTATTTTAAGAACTGTTCCAGACATATTCAACATTTCTTGAGCAGTTCTTAAACATCTAGAACTGCTTCACGTCTTCTGGATCTCTAGAGTAGTACCAGATCCTCCCCAGAATCACTAGAGCAGTTCCGGATCATCTTCAGAATCTCCAGAGCAGCTCTCTGGCATCTCAAAAGTAACTTCAGATCATATCCAGAACATCTAGAGCATTTGAAACCATCACCACAACCTCTAGGGCATATTTGGGTATTTCAAGAAATTTTAGAGCTAACTTCAGATCATTTCAAGAATCTTTAGAGTTGTTTCAGATATGTCCAGCATGTCTTGATCTAATAATGCTTTACACCATCTCCAGAATCTCTGGAGCAGCTCCGGATCATCTTCAGGACATGGAGACTCTGTAAAGCAACTTCAGATCATCATCTAGATCAGCTCCAGGGGTGAGAGTGATAAGAAAGCCACATAGGTGGGAAAATGTGTGTTTATCATCTAAAACAAAATGGAGCCAAAAAAATGGAGAAGCCATGTAGATGGAGACACAGACTTGAGGAAGAAGACTATTGTTTGCAAGACTGAGAGAAAGACAGTGGGAGAGAGAGACCGTAATCCTGACTAATTCACTTAGTGATGTGATGAGGGCAGGACATTAAGAGGATTGGAACTGTCTTTAAAGTAGATCAGTATAAATAACACAAAGCAAGACGAGGCTGGAAGAGACAGGGAGAACGACAGAAAGACAGTTACTCCAATTTTATAGAGTTGAAGCAAGTGACTATTTATAATTCTTCGATCAAGGGTTCTTCATCTGGATCTCCTCTTATTAGTGTATTTGAGATAGTATCAGCCACGACATAATCATTGTCTGAAGTTTACATGTGTAGTTTTGCAGTGGAGCTGCAAAGCTAATGCATCATGCAAACTAGCTTAAATGTACGAATAAAACTTCACTTCTAACATACAATTCTGCTTTAAACTTTAGACCACACCTCTTAACTGTGTCTTATTCACTGAGTGACACCAAGCTATGTGCTGAGGGAATAAAATGACTCTGGCTTTAAAATGGCTGCTGCAACTGTTTATAGCTTTGCAACATCCTTTTTGTCCATGGTTAAGTTATGTGTATTCTGAACCGGGTTAGGCGCATGCTTTAGGCTTCATATTCACATCATTAAAATCACCTGCATGTTGTTTACACCTAAGAGGTTGCCAGATTTTTCTTGAGTAGAAGCTTCCGAGATGGAATTTTCAATAGTGTCTAGACAACTGCCTTTATACACAAACACTCGCTTTTAAATCCGAACATCACGGATAGAAAAATGAAGACTGAGGAAGGAAAAGTTTTTTTTTCTTTGCTGTCAAATGTAATATGATGTAAGATAAAAGCAATTTAAGAATGAAATATATAAAAAAACAAACTCGTTGATATTTGAATCAGAAGATAAGCGTTGAAATAAAGCAAGGTAAGCAAGGCAAGTATTGAAATGAAACAGTGGCGCTGGACTTAATACTGCTCAGAATAGTCTTGAGAGAGACAGAGAGAGAGAGAAATTCTGAAATTTTTTCCATTCCATCCATTATCTCTAACTCGTCTCCTTGTCCATTATTATTATATTTTTTAATTTATATTTTCTGTATTCTGATGAGAAAGCTGTGGAAGCAGTAGGGATTAGGACTCTCTCTCTCTCTCTCTCTCTCTCTCTCTCTGTGTGTGTGTGTGGTCAGGAAGATCAGACCAGTGGCCAGCTTGTTGTTCGGTTTTTCGGGGATTAGGGGTAAAGAAATATATCATATTTTTAAGTCCTGTGTGTGTCCACTGTCTCCATCCAGCCATATGCTGCACTCAGGGATTAGCAACCTATCTATCTATCTATCTATCTATCTATCTATCTATCTATCTATCTATCTATCATTTATATTTCTGTTTCTGGTCTAAAGGCAGCTTGCCATGTTACCAAGAAATGACAAAGCGTAAACTCCTCTATTTAATGACTCTCCTGTATCACAAAACTTAACTTACAGCTTTACCTCTGACTGTCACAAAGCACTGACACCGGAGACTCCTTCCATAAATACTAAATAAACATCTCCTCACGGAAACGTTCACCATATTAGCGATTACATCCATGTCTGTCTTCCTGCCAAAATTGATCTAATCTACCTAATTATTGATAAAGAATTGAACATGGACAAAAGTGGAACAATCAATAATTCTTTTATTAGAACTTAATTTAATGTCTCTAAACAAACAATCACATTCTGTTGGAAAAAGCAAACACAAGGGGGGGGGGGATAAGAGGAAACAACTGATGCAAAGAATTTGTAAGGATCAAAATAAGAAAGAAAATAAGGAAGAAATCTTTACGAGTAAAAATGATTCATTTATGGCTTTCACACACCATCATAAGACTGTTACATTTACAGGTTAACCCCTGAGTTTGAAAAAAAGAGAAAATCAATAATAAAAAGTTGGCAGTTTTCTACACATTAATTCAAAACTATTGTATTAGACATGATTGCCATTTTCAAGTACAGTTTAATATTTACAGAAGAAGCAACAATGACAGGAACACACACACACACAAAAATACAATTACTCAAAAATTATTTTTTGAAATGGATATATCAGCTTTATCTTTGAACAACATGATGATATAATTAACTGAACACATATTAAGCACAATGCAACAATTCACAATTGCAATGAAAACAACAAACTATTACGGTCTACGCAAAAGAGAAAAGACAAAAAATCAAGACAGTGAATTTAAAATGATGCCATACATTTTTTAGATACGATATTTTCGTATATAAATTGAAGTTCTTTAGAATTTTGAAGAACTAAAAGTCAATCTGTAAGCAGAAAAAAGCGAGACATTTGCAAACTTCTTCAGATGCCTTAAAATATTTAAGTAAACATATTTAATATATGTCGAATCAAATCAATCATATTCAAAATTTTATAGCAATTATTCGATATGGTGAATATGGACAATTTCATCTGAATGAAGTTGTAAAAAAAAAAAAAAGCCACAGCCACTAAATCATCCTGATATAAACTGTTTGTTACAAATTTTACACATTTCTAATTTTGATATCGTTTGATATACCAAAAAAAATGATTTTTGTGCATCGTTGTATGCACAATTCATAACAACACTAAAGAGCAAAAGTATTTTTACGGGATTACATATGAATAAAATCATAAATAAGCTACGAACGTTAAACACGCCCCACACTCACTTTAAATGTAACCGTAATTTTACGTACAATTTGGATTGAGTGAATTTGTATGAATTTGCGACCATGAGAATCTGTTTAAACGTATCACATTTTATTAATTTACAACTTAAACAAAATTGAACTCTGATCAGAATATTTTGAATTTGCGTATCTGACACCTCACCTTGCACAATTTTAGTGCAAATTTTTTTATATGTGTCATGTATCTTCATACACCAGTTAAAGCAAGTGTCTGTTTATGCCATCTGCTGTTTTACAATGACAAGAAACACAGGAAATCATGTAATTAAATGAACTCAAAGACACAATTAGGAACAATTGTAGCTTGTCCGAAATTCCCTCCTCAACTCCGCCCCCTGCCTATAACACCTGGAATTTCCAGGAATTTTGGTCCTTATAGTCCAGGCAATCTGCTGCACCGAAGTTGAGCTTCCAAGCAGTTTGGTCTTTATTATAGTCCAGACAATCAATGGTGCTAAAACCAAGGGAGGCGGGGCCATAACCTTGCGAGACCTGTGATTGGCCTAGAGCCATGGAGGATGAGGAGCCTATAGGGCTAAGGGGGCCACTCCCAGTGGCTGAGAGCGGTGCATGCATTGGGGAGAGGTACGAGCTGCAATCTAGGCCGCTGAAATAAGACGAGGAAGTTGCGTAGGCTGGAGCGTAGGCTGGAGTCTGAGCATACGTCATTGCGTACGCTGTTTTACTCGACACACAGAGTGGATCAGCCAACGGCGAGACAGACGCAGGGCTCCAGATGGAGACACTAGCATTAGCATTAGTGCCAGTTGAGCTTGGAGTGATGGCTGTAGGTGGGGCTGGAGGGGGCGGAGCCACTGGACTGTAGGGTGCATTAGCAGTAGCGTTAGTATTAGCAGGGTCAGAGGTCGTCTCTCGGGCAGGGGATGATTTCTTTTTGGGAGGCCGAGGTTTTGACTGTCCGCTGCTCTGTTGCTGCTGCTGCCGACACTTAGCACGGCGGTTTTTGAACCAGACCTGTAAATTAAAAAAAAAAAATTTTTTATTGCATTTTGAAGTCTAAATGAACATTTAAATTCTAATTAAAACCACTAGTGTTGAATTGTTTTATCACCAACTAGTGGATTATTTTCCAGTAATAGCACATACCACATACTTGATACCACAGCAATTTGTCAATGAGTTCAAATTTTTATTTTATTAATGAATATCATGTCATACTTGTTATATATTTAGAGTTACATTTAATGCTGTGGAACGTTTGCGAAACAAATTAGTTCCTGTTCCATCATTGTTCGTTTTTGAAGTTGATAAGACTTTCCTGTGTCAGAAAACTTAAAGCTACAGCTTTACCTCTGACACTGGAGACTCCTTCCATAAATGCTACATAAACGTCTCCTTACTGAAAACTTCACCATATCAAAGATTATATGCTGGTCTTTGTTAAAAAACAAAACGTTTTTAATCTGTTTATTATTGGATATCCTGTGAATGAGCTGTTACTAAACGATAACCTATCAGAACGAGTGCATTTATATAAACCTGTGCTTTGCAGCTGCACTACTCTCAGAGCTGCTGTTAGAGAAAATTAATCAACACTTTCTGACCAATCAGAATGCAGAATTGAAAATAGGTAACATTATACATTTTAGTTAACTTTTGCTTGTTAACCTGAACTTCTCACCTGAACTCTGGACTCGGGCAGGTTGATTTTTAGCGCCACCTCCTCGCGCATGAAGATGTCAGGATAACGCGTTTTAGCGAACAGCGCCTCGAGCACGTCGAGCTGCGCGCGCGTGAATGTCGTTCTCTCACGCCGCTGCTTCCGGGGTGTGTCTGCAAAACAAACAAACAAACAAACAAACAAACAAACAAATAAACACTTCCTCTGTTATTAAGCAATCTTGGCTTTAATATGTTTATAACAATAAATAAAATGTTTTATATTCAGCTTTTTAAAAATACAATTTTACAAAATTGTACAAAACATCAAAATTACAAGATAAAACATCTATACTTATATAATAATTTATAATTAATAATAACATTAGCATCTTTCTTACATTCTAATTTGCAGGGTCTGTGGTGCAAACATGAATAATCTCTCTGATTATTTCACACTGATATTATGTAAATCGCTTATTGGGCATTTTATTATTTTATACTTTCCATTTGCTAGTAATTTGTAACTGGAATTAAAATTAAAACTCCAGCTTGAGGATGCTTTATAAAGTCAATGATTTATAACATGGACACACAAAGAAAACAGACATTAGACTTGGGTCCTTATTATAGGCTTCACATAAACAATAAAGCGTTAGAGCTTATTTTAAAAAGTTTGTAGTTGAATTGCTGAATTGTTCATTACTTTTAATTCGATTTATTCTGGTAAATGGGAATATTTGAGTATGTGTGTGTAGACCTAAACATAGACAAATGCAATAAAAATTATATCATTGTTATGCTATAGTGTTATTTAACGAGGAAATAATGAGTCAACTTTTTAGATTCTAAATTTAGAAGACTAAATTTCAGTAATTTCGGTATTAAGTCTAAAATTCTGTCTAAATTTCAGTGTAATTTCTGTATTACCTACTACTGATTGTATGTCAGCATTTTGGTTGTTTAAGATTATTATTATTATTATTATTATTATTATTATTATTATTATTATTATTATTATTATTATTATTACTTGCAGCAGCAGTCTTAGTAGTAGTGTGATTAAAATTACATTAAAACCAATAGGAAACACCACTAACCTCTATATCCTGATTGCATGGACACAAACAAGAAGTTATGTCAATAGTATTTGGTAAAACAAACAACTAAATAAACAAAAAACTGGAAATATGTCATCTGTTCGCAAGAGCATCAGGACAACTGTATGGATTTTGCACATGGAAGAGAAACAATGTAAGAAAATGTAACTCTTAATGTGAATTTTAAATCTTTTCAAAATACTAATAGCTTTGTTTTTTTTTTTTTTTTTTTTTTTTTTTTAAATATTCAGACAGCACCTTAAACCTACACCGAACATGGACATTTGCCAAGAGTGCAGACTTAAGAAAAATAATTTAGACCCCTTGAAGATTCTTGGGTTTGGGTTTGTCCCTCAAAGGAAAACCGTAAAAGTTTTTTAAAAAATGTTTTCTTTTCATGTTTGTTTTTCATTTCGTGCTCCTGCTGCTATAGTTGTTGTTGTTTATGATGATGATGATGATGATTATGATTTACGTTTCTTACTGAATACAATCGACATAAATCACTGCTCTTGTCCGTGAAACAAACAAAATAAGGAAGTAAATGGTTTTAAAATTGTTTAATTGTATGTAATGTGATTTTGCAACAAATTTACACTGCTGTTCTGAAGTAAAACCATTTAATCAAATAATAAATAAAACTACTACTACTACTACTACTACTACTACTACTAATAATAATAATAAAAGAATGTATGAAGTCAAATGTTCTAGTCACCAAAAACAAAGATTGTAAAACAAAAAATTATAAAGGCGTTAAGGACTTTGTCTCTTTTTGATTTGGTCCAGGACAGAACTCAGGTTCTCACAAACACAAAGGATTTATGTTTTCTCTCCTCTGAGACATTACATTCAGCTCATGAAGGCCTTGGACACTGGCTAATGAGTTGCATTAAATAAAATGCACTCTCAAAAACAAAACAAAGTGTTAAAAAAGTGCTGTGATGCCATATTTGGGTCCATGGAATTGGTTGGTGATTTAACTAGCTTTGGTTCTTAAAGAGCCTTTCGGGTTATGGATCTTTATCAGTATTTGACATAACTCGCTGTTCTTGTCCATGCGAACGGGATATGGTAGTTCTTTAAAATGGTTATTAATGTTATTTTAATTACACAACTTGTACCACTATGACTGCTGAAAATACCATAATACTGTAATAATAATACTTATTAAAGAAGAAGGCTGTTTATATAGCACCTTTCTGAAACTTCACAAAGCACAGAACAACAACAACAACAACAACAACAACAACAAAAATGCTGAAAAGAAAAACACAATAAAAGAAAAGTAAAAAGACACTTCTGTCTTTTACTTGCTTTTTATTTGGCTAAAAATGATGCTTATTATTTTTTTTTTTTGTTAACTTGATGCTGTTTTCGTTATTGCCATAAATGACTGAAGAATTATTTCCCACCATGAATGTGTTCATTATCTGTCAGGTTCTTTGTATCAGTTTTTTTTTTTTTTGGTGCCACTTAGATCTGGTCTACATTTCATGGTAGGAAATCATTACTCAGTACTCAGTGTAGCAGTAAATAAAATAATGCTTAAAGAACCACACGGGGAGAAAGAAAAGGTACTAAACTTGGGGTGGAACCACCAAGTGTGCACCTTTTGTAGCTTTACCTAATACGATGATACCTTTAACTCTTACTCTGAAAACTAATTATGGTCCTTTTATGGACCTTAAAGATGAACATTTATGGACATTTCCATGGTACAGGTTAGTCCCCTTTTTTTCTGAAAGTGCATGGTCTAAAAGGTTCTTTAGTACCTAATAAATAAATAAATCAATTCCACCCCATCTGATTTACTTTACAAAATGTAAAGCACGTGTTATTTACAGAGAAATATTATTTCAATGTGTACATTGAGTTTTTATTCCTGTTTGAGTTTTTATTCCTTGTTTCCCCTCAATTATGGAGCACAATTTTTAAATTAAAAATTATATTCAAGTTGACATTACAAGTTTTTTTTTTTTTTTGAGTTATTGAGATTTGGATCATTCAAGCAAACAGCCTAATAACCAGAAGAACTTTGATAATGTGTGTTATACCTCGATGGTCTCTGGACCCCACTTTAAGAAACGTGTCTTTAAAAGTCATAAATGATGGGAAACCTCTGGGAATTTTTTTTTCTTTTTAAGAGATACCTGTATGAGTCAAATGAAAACCTCTTCTTCTTCTTCTGCGACATAAATCAGAGAATGATTAGAGTTTGTAGTTGCAAAAGTAAGCAGCCCCTTCTACTGCTACATTAAACCTGATACACTTTAGCGACAAGTGTTTTACAATAAAGAATGCAAAATATTATAATAATAATAATAATAATAATAATAATAATAATGTTTTCATTTGACTCTCTCTTGTAGATTGGTGAAGAACTGGATTTTGACGCGTCCTGCTCCAGGATAAGAGGTCTAACTTTGGAAATATTGGCTTATAATAACAATACGAAAAATAAATCAGTGAATTTTGTTGAATTAAGTTTAAAATCACTTACTCTGGTAGCCGACGGCGGTGTGGAGGAGGTCCATGCCCGGGCCGGACAGCGTTAACCCGTTCACTGCGTAATGAGGCTGCTTAATGTAGGACATCATGCCTGCACTGCCTTTAATCTCTCTCTCTCTCTCTCTCTCTTTCTCTCTCTCTCTCTCTCTCTCTCGTTAGCTCTACTGTTCGCCTTTATTAAAGGAAAGAAAAAACAGTTTCAGTCCTCTAACTAAAACTAATTCTAGACCTGGTTTTGCCTCACCAAAAACGCTCCACGGAAAAAAACAAACAAACAAACAAAAAAACCCACACAGGCTCTTTCTGTCTGTCTCTCCGTTTGTCTGTCTCTCTGTCTCTCTCTCTCTCTCTCTCTCTCTCTCTCTCAGTGACTGAGGGATGTGTTGCGTTTGGGACACAGCAGAGAACTGAGAGCACCAAGGAAGAGGAGGGCTAATTAGAAGCCAAGGTGGAGAAAACCCCTCCCTCCTCAATCTCTCTCTCTCTCTCTCTCTCTCTCTCTCTCTCCCTCCGTTGACCTTCCTGTTGGCGTTCCTTCCTCAATCCTCCACCATTCACTCCAGAAGAGACTCTTAAATATCTTATAGCCGTCCACTTGGATCACGTGACTCATTATATTTCCCAGTTTCCCCAAAATGAATGAACCGAATTACGCAAGTGCTGTTAAATATAAACGTAACACACATATGGAACAATAACAAACCACAGATCTAACACACCTCATCAGGACAAGTAGTCTTCTTTTACACGAACTTTATCACATACCAAGAGGTTTAACAAATCAGACAGCTCTTTAACGCTTTATTCCAAGAACTAAACAAACCAAAGTTTATATGTTTTTAATAAATGAATACGTTTTTATTAAGTTTTGACTGCTTTTTTTTTTTTATTTAGAAATTTCTTTCAATTCTGACTGGTTCGTAATAAAACATAAAACCACATACCCGGGCTTGATTAGGTCATGTGTGTTAAGAATGGAAATAATGATCAGAATCTATAGTGTTTACATAACTTCACATTTTGAGTCGACTTTTGCAAGAGAAATGATAATAAAACAAAATATTTTAGACTTGACTGGAATCTGAAATAATGTGATATTTTAGCATCAACTTGATATCTAATCTTTATGGTCTTGTTTACTGCCACTTTTACACTACACAAATATATATATATATATATATAAGTTAGTTATTAGAAATCACTCATAATGACAGTCCATTATTATTATTATTATTATTATTATTATTATTATTATTATTATTATTATTATTATGGTTCACCACTTTGAGCAGCTGAGACAGTAAATAATGTTTGAAATGACCAACACTGAATATATATATATATATATATATGAACATGGTGAATTTGTTGTATTTTACAATTTGTTACATTATATTTCACCATTTTTTTCAAAATGGCCGCTGCACCAAACCAGTAAATTTATTTATTTTCCTTTTTTTAAATAGAGAAAATGAGTTAAACATGTATAATTTAATGTTGACACACACACACACACACACACACACACACACACACACACACATGATTCTGCTTTCAGTAAAGATTAAAAAGTAACACACACTAATCTTCATATTAAATGTTGACGGTTCAATGATTGATGCTTTTAGTTACTGAGCGGAAGGTTGTGAGTTCAAACCCCAGCATCATTAAACTGGATAAAGTCAATTTTGTTTGTGTTTTATTGAAAACAGTCTCAAAGCATCTTCACAAAAAGCTTGCATTATAAAAGTGTGCGCGTGAAATACATTTATTTAAATAAATGCCGATTGATTAATTAATGCATTTAATTGAAATATAAATATACATGCAAGAAATATCCGTCAGAAATAATGTTAAAGTAACAATAATGTCACACGGAAAAAAAGGTTAATGGTAACAAACAGTACAAACACAATATATATATATTTTTTTAAATTTAAGAACAAAGAACATAACACAACCGTAAAAAGAAACCAAATAATGAATATTTGTTCAACAATAATAAACCTCCAGAAAAAAACTCAAAGTTGTAGAGAAAAGAATACAAATAAAAAAAAGCTGAAATAAAAATAATCACATGGTAAAATTATTAGTTCTGTTTCTACCAAATCCTTAACCATCTCAACTTTTATAGTATTTTTTCTATTATTAAACGAGACAGTAATGTACAGTAGGCTATAATTGTGTGTCAGTGCTACAGATTGTCTGTCCAGCAGTGTGTTGAAAAGGTGTACAGATGGAGAATATACATTTATATAATATACAGGAAATTTATATATATATCTCATAGATTATATGTGGATTATACACACAAATATTCTTGCAAAATGCAGAAATAATTGGAGCTCCAGAGTCGCGCGAGGCAGCAGAGGGGTGGAGGAGGATTAAACACACACACACACACACACACACACACACACACACACACACACTGAGCTCTGTTTCCTCAAATCCCTTGAACTTTGTCCTCTCTCACACCGACACACAATTCCACAAATAATAATAATAATAATAATAATAATAATAATAATAATAATAATAATAATAATTCTATTTCCATGCTTTACCTCTCCCATGCACGTGTTCCCATAATTCTTCTTTTTCGTCTTTTTATTCTTTTTTATTATTCTTTTTCTTTTCTTCTGAATATTCATCTTCACCAAAACACACACACACACACACACACACACAAAGAAATTTACAAATTAAACGCTTTAAAAAACACTACAACTGTACTGATTTAGAATTATGCTTTAATTTCAGTCTTTTCTTGCTTTGAGGAAAATGAAAGTATTTTTATATTGTCCATTTGAAAAAGAAAAAAAGCCTGAAATTAATTATTTAAAATACAACAAACAAACAAACAAGCAAACAAACAAACCAAAACATATATAGCTTATAATATATGAGGATTCGTTTAACTTTTTTTTTTTTTGTAAAAAAAAAAATTATAATAATAAGCAATAAGCTGAAAAGGAAGTTAGTCCAAAAATAGCAGGCTGACCTTTTTAATTTTTATTAATTCTTTTAATTCTTGTTTTTCCCCCTTTTTCAATTATTTGATTTTTAGAAGTTTACCTTTTTACTTATAACTTTTGCACTCATTTGTTTTCTTCTTCTTCTTCTTCTTCTTCTTCTTCTTCTTCTTCTTCTTCTTCTTCTTCTTAGTAGCAGTAGTGAAACTTCCCAAAAAGAGAAACTTGTGCAGTAAAGTGAAGTTCTGTCCCTGAGCTCTGCTACAAACTGAGCGCGTGCAAAGCCGATTCTCCGCGCTTTGTTAACTGAATCGGATTTATTATAAGTTTAAAATCCAAACTGCAATAAGGGGTTTATCTGAATCTACAAAGCCACTGCGGAGATCTAAACACACACACAGCTCTCTGACTATAGCCTCGTTCACGGGGAATTTTCACATTTAAAACTGAAAGAAATGATGTTTTTAAAACAGCTGCAGCATCTGTCCGCGTGCAGAGGTGCGAGGATTTTTTCACCTGAGGAATTTATCCTGACACACCTGCTGGAGTTCACACAGGTAAGCTGAGCTTTCACCTCCCCACTAAAAAATACACTGATTTTATAATAAGAATATGAAGAAAATGACGTTTAGTACAAACAAACAAACAAACAAACAAATAAATAAATAAATTGTTGAGGTTTTGGGGACAGGGATAAAAAACATTCTTATTCATTGATTTTTTTTTCATCAATTAAAAATTAAATATCTTTTAACTCATTAAATTGAAATCCATTAAAATCGAGCAAATATCGAATAAATAAAATAAAATAAAATTTGCAACATAAGTGCAGTGCAGCCTGAATCCATCAAAATGCTGTTTCATGTGGAAAATATTGTGCTGCAAAAAAAGAAGAAAAAAAACCCCCCAGAAATGTCAAATATTAAATAAAATTCCTAAATGTAAGAAAACATTTCACTTGCTTCAGATTTGAAAAAAAAAAAAACATTTATTATTAAAAAGAACCATAAAAACAGCATGATAGATATCTGTCCAATAACTGAATAACCGAAATATCAAACTGGACCATTAACTCACAAAAAGAGTTTTTTTTTTTGGGGGGAATTTGTTTGCTTCCGTTTTTTTTTTGTTTTGTTTTGTTTTGGGTGTTTTTTTTTGTTTCTGCAGTCACGTGACCTTCGCTATCTCGTTCGCCCAAAACCCGGCACCCTATTTTCCCCATATTTTTCGCAATTTACTAAAATATTATATTTGGACTGGAACATTAATTTGCGACGACGTCACATCGATTTAAAACAGCCACAAATTTCAAACTTATATTAAAATCACAGCGCTCCGTCTTCTATATCAGTGGAAACATTTTTCAGTTTCTGGTTTTGCACCTTCTGAGAATGTCCTGGAGGTCATTAGGACCCAGCAGAGACTGAAATTAAGGACACGGCAACCTCATAAGAGGCTTACTGTATCTAATCTGTACGTACACACACACACACACACACACACACACACACACACAGTCCTACCACATTTGCATCAATAATAGCAGAAGCTTCTCTAACAAACTGTATATCTATCTATCTATCTATCTATCTATCTATCTATTGATCTGTCTGTCAGTCTATCTATCTATTGATCTGTCTGTCAGTCTATCTATCTATCTATCTATCTATCTATCTATCTATCTATCTATCTATCTATCTATCTATCTATCTGTCTATCTATCTGTCTATTTGTCTATCTATCTATTGATCTGTCTGTCTGTCTATCTATTGATCTGTCTGTCAGTCTATCTATCTATCTATCTATCTATCTATCTGATGTGTATGTGTATAATATGGTAATGAATATAGTGATTTAATGTACATAACTGGAGAAAGTGCTTGACAAACTCATTAGCTCCTTTAATTGGAACCTGTGCTCATTCATGCAGTTATCCAATTAGACAATCATGTGACAGCAGCACAATGCATGAAATCATGCAGATACAGGTCAAGAGCTTCAGTTCATGTTCCCAACAAACACCAGAATGGGGGTGGGATCCCAGTGACTTCAATCATGGCATGGTGGTTTGAGTATTTCAGAACCTGCTGATCTCCTGGGACGTTCACGTAAAACAGTCTGTAGAGTTTACACAGAATAAAAAATCCAGCGAGTGTCAGTTCTGCGAGTGAAAACGCCTTGTTGATGAGAGAGGTCAGAGGCCACACCTGTTTGAGCTAACAGGAAGGCTTCAGTAACTCAAATAACCACAGTTTACGACCGTGGTGAGCTGAAAAGCATCTCAGAACGCACTACATGTTGAACCTTGAGGTGATGACATCCATGCCATTGCCACTGAGATCAAGTTGTTTCCCCCAATCTGATGTTTGATGTGAACATTAATGTTTATGATTTTATGCATTAGATGAGCAGGTGTACAGGTGTTCCTATTAATGTGGCCAGTGAGTAGATAGATAGATAGATAGATAGATAGATAGATAGATAGATAGATAGATAGATACACACACTATGGTATTTGTTGGATGCATGCTCACAGGCCACACACACACACACACACAAGTTCAGCCGATTTATCATAATGTGCTTTATCTGAAAAGTAAGTATCTTACCTCGGGATAAAGAGAGGAAACAGCAGTTTGGACTCAGATTGACAACGGAGGACAGGATGGACAGAACAAGACAGTTGCTCAGACAGAGCGAGGGAGTGATAGAGAGAGCAAGAGAGAGAGGAAAAAGAGAGAAAAGTAAAGTTGTAGATATGAATAACCTTTTTCGTGTAAGGGACTGAGATGTGAGCTGTGAGCAAAGGCATGGAGTGTGGAGTGATCAGATTATTGATCTGTAAATATCCAGAATGGACAGATCACGGACAGAGGAAAGAAAGAAAGAAAGAAGAAAGAAATGGAAGTGTCGGGAGGAGGACAGAAAAACAAAAGCAGGTATGTGGAGAAAACTAGGAAGAATCTGTGTGAGGAAGTGAACAAATCAGGGAAGGAAGGGGGGCATTTGAAGGGGTTGGGCTTGCTGTGATCGGTGATTCTGTGTGTGTGTGTGTGTGTGTCCATATTCAGTACATAGGTGTGTGTTTCTGTAGATCTGTGCTTTCAGGCTTATTTCTGTATAAGTCAAGCTGAGTGTTCTCTAATAATAAATGCAATTTAATAACATTGTGATGATGTGTTTAGTTTGTCATATAAATAAGTAAATAAGTAGGAAAGTGTGTGATCTTTTCCTAAACTATACGATCAACTCCAGCACTCGGCTGTAGAATGTAAGATCTATCATAGCCTACAGTTGCTGTTACAGACTGCTAAAGAATAACACTGGCACCAAGTAGCTTAAAGCCATAACTATAAATTTAGACGCCCAAGTAGTTACAGTATCAAGCGTAAACAAAACTCCTCAGTAATTCTTGTTAAAATTGCACATTTACCAACTAAAAATAAAAATTCTACACCTTCAAGGGCAAAGATTCGAGAATGTTGGCTGAGAAAGAAAAATTCTATATATTTGAAGCTAAAAATTCTAGAACCCTTTTTTTTGACAATGAAAATTCTGCACATTTAAAGCCAAAAATTCTAGAACCTTGTCTGAGAATGAAACTTCTATACATTTGATTACAATGATTCTAGAACTTTGGCCGTGAGTGAAAATTCTATACATTCCAAGCTAAAAATTCTAGAACCCTGGCCAAGGATTTGGCTGAGAATTGAAATTCTATACCTTTGAGGGCAAATATTCTAGAACTACTATAATATTCAGGCAAAATTCTATACCTTTCGCTGATTGTGAAAATTGTATACCTTCTATAACTCTAATTCTACAAACAGACTTAACATTCCAGACGACTCCAAATTCTAGAATTTTGACCAAAAAAAATAAAAATAAAAAAAACTAACTAAAACATATTCAACATCTTATGGTTTACATGCTATGTATTGATAGGCAGGTTATATTAAATATTAATATAATTTCTTGCTCCAGGAGCCTTTTTCATTTAAAGGCAAGTACTTTTATTGTGTAAGAAAACTATGAGACACAATAATGCCAAAGCATTCTAAATATTAGAAATTTCATACTCATGTTGTCTTTTAAAATTGAATTTAAAAAAAGTTCGTCTCACTGAGAATCAGAAATGTACAAAGTCCCTAAAGGAAAATGGTGATGGAAAAAAATATGAGATGGGAGGAAAATTCAATTTCAGATTTCAATGCTTCTGCGTTAATTCGCAAAACTTTTGCTTTCCCCTTAGAAGTTTTGAGTTCGCTCGCAAAACTTTTGTGTTCTCGCACGAGAGAGCGCTAATATCTTTGTGAGAGAATGCAAGAGAATTGCGAGAGAACGCAAAGTTAATCTGGGGAAAGCGAAGGTTTCGCGAGCAAACGCAAACGCATTGAAATATAAATTTTCCTCCCGTCTCATATTTTTTCCCATCATCACTTCCCCTCTGTTGATATAACTGTTTCATCTACACTGAAAAAAGGTGATTTAATTACTTAATTCAAATTCAGACATTGGTTCCATGTGACTGAATTGTGTTACATTAACACAAATTATTTTCATACATCCAACATATCATCACATATCACACATTCTGACCACGTTAATTTAATTCTCTAGTTTTGGTTCCCGTCAGTGCCAAAGTCCTCATGAGATTTCATATTGTAATTGGTTTATTTTAACATTAAAGTGAATTGATCAGGCTCATAATCTAGTAATTAGAAACTTGTTTAAATTAAGTTTCGTATCAAGTTTTGATAGGGAACGTAATTTTTTAAAATGTAAACTATACGTAATATGTTCTCTTAAATCTGACTCACCACATATTCCATTTTTTTC
The DNA here is from genome assembly GCA_037576675.1 of Pangasius sanitwongsei. NCBI lineage: Eukaryota > Metazoa > Chordata > Actinopteri > Siluriformes > Pangasiidae > Pangasius > Pangasius sanitwongsei. Next base: position 2,636,559 of record CM075016.1, on the reverse strand, counting down.
AGTGTAGATGTTTCTTAATAGCCTTAATAGACATTCTCAAGAATTTAGAGATGTTTTAGTCTTGGCAAAATTTCTAAAATTTGCAGTCATCTAAAATTCTGACTCAAGAGATATAAAATTTTCACCCTCAAAGTTATAGAATTTTAAGTCTCAGATAAAGTTAGAGAAATTTACAGCTTATAATTTTCAGTCTCAGAAAAAAAAAATCTAGATTTTTATAGATAGATGTGATAAAGCTTTAAAAGTCACCCTCAATGTGTATAAAATTTGTTTAGAATTTGTTGTTAATATTAGTCAAAATTTTAGTTTATCGTTTTTATTGCAAAAATAATTTTTGCACCTGTAACTTGAATTTTAAGATGAAAATTAATAAGAAAGTAATCAATGTCACTTTTTGATTCTCAATTTTGAATTCCTTAATTTTAATTGAAAAATGTTTTTGTTTTTCAGTTTGCAAATATAGTTTGTATAATGATTAGTTTTAACACACACACACACACACACACACACAGAGCCCCTCCCTGGCGGATTGAGGCAGACAGATTGATAATCCCTGGCAGACGGCAGCAGGTGGGTGTCTGAGTGGGTCAGCATATCAGCATCAACAGTGTGTGTGTGTGTGTGTGTGTGTGTGTGTGTGCAGGTTAAGCAGGTTAACACCTGCTGTGTCTTCAGACCAAACCTGTCCCCTCTCTCCCATATGTGTTCCTGCGCACTCCAGTATGGATGTATTCCACTTAAAGATAATTTTTTTTCAAGAATGACATGTCATACTTTTTATCCATTAATAGCTGCATTTAATGATTGCAAAACAAACACGAAAATTTTTTTTTTCTTGTTCTCACTTACGTTTTAGCAGCTAACAGACATTCCCTCTCATGAAATAAATAAGATAAAAATACATCCGCGGTATAAAACAATATCACGATATACTATAGAAACAATATCGTATTGGAACAAGCGTGTTAATATAAAACAACACCTTCTGACCAATCAGAATCCAGAATTCAAAAGTGCTACGGGATAAATTCAGCTAACGAATCAGGTGATTGAGAGAAGGAACAATGCTAAAGTGTGTAATTGTTAAGAACTTCAGTGCCACTGAATCATAGAATTTGGGGATAAAATAAAAAGTTTTCTGAATAACTAGACACTGACTAGTAGACACACACACACACACACACACACACTTTCAAGCACACGGCACAAGCTAGCCCATGAACCCCAAATCTCATAACCCCCTAAACAGCACTCCACCAAGCATTCTTCTTACACACACACACACACACAAGCATACACATATGCCATGCGTTCAATAATGTAGAGCAAAATGGCCGCATGCCTCATTGCACATATCAGCTTTGCTTTGTGCTTGGCTATACAGGTCTGTGTGTGTGTGTGTGGGCAGAATGCTTGGTGGAGTGCTGGCTAGGGGTCGTGAGATCATGGGGGGATCGGGGTCTAGTTTGTGGCACATGCTTGATTGTGTGTGTGTGTTTGTGTGTGTGTGTGTGTTTGTGTCCATATGGCATCAGGCAAAGAGAGGGCACAGTAATGAGGGAAGTGGTACAGCAGCCTGAGCTGAATAATCCTCCTCTGCACTCAGCCACGTGCCACACACACACACACACACATACACACACACACATACACACACACACACGTGTCCACAAACACAATAATGTTTGCCCAAAGGCTGCAATACACACTCTGTTAAACACACAGATGATACACAATAATACTATAACACCATTAACATTAGAAAATAGATACTATTATTTACAGTACAAGACTACTATAATAATAATAATAATAATAATAATAATAATAATAATAATAATAATAATAATAATAATAATCTAACTACTCTCGGTTTATATTTGTTCAATTTTTGCTATTTTATTCAATTTAGTAATAAACACAGCAGTTCAATATGTAGTGTGTGGAAATTATATATATGCAAATAGTATATTTCTTAAAAATAAACATATACTTCTATAGTTCTAACATATATTGTATTTAACTTAAAAAAGAAAAGGGTCTGTTTATGCATGTATGGATATAATTGAGTAGTGTTTAACCCCGAAAAACACAAAAACAATTTGAACACACTCAGGAGCATGCCATGCCAGTAGATGGCGATAGTGTGTCTTAAACTGTTATGTCAAATGTCTCAAGTACAACGTTAAGAGCATCGTGTTGAGTGGTACAGATGGTGAAATGCGGAAAGCAGTCTTCAGCCACAACAATATCTAAATCTTTCCAAAAACTTGTTAAACATATTTCAGTTACATTCTCTGATTTTATACTGTTTTACCTTTTAGCTGATTCCATCTATCTGTTTATTTACAAAATGTTTAGCTCCTATGCTAAAAGAATATCTGAGCTCGGCTGATTGACCTCCCGTTGATCATCCACTGATCATTCCTGAGAAGTTTCTACAACTTGATTTAAGTTTTCAAATCAGCTGTAACCAATCAACCGGTAACTTGGGCACAATTTGGAAAGGGACACCTCTGCCATGAGGTTAAAGCAGAAAAATGTCTGCAGCCTCAAAGAATTCAGTGGCTATCTCCCGAGTGGTGCAACCTATCGTCAGGAGATAGCATGGTCGAATCCCGATGATGCAACAGCCATCTGTGGCTGGGAGTCAAGAAAGCAATACTGGGCGTGGTCTCAGAGTGGGCGGGATGACATGTTTTCTCCCCTGTCAATCAGAGTGACACTAGGTAAGTGTGGGCAACTGTGAGCGCATGTATGCGGAAGAGGGCAGATAGCACTTTCCTCTGAGTGTGTTGCGCTTGAGCAGCAGTTCCAAAAGATGTAGAGGTTGGTTTCACATATATTGGTGGAAGCACATGCTTGCCCTTCCCTTCGATGTTTGGTAGTTGTTGTGTGATAGGGAAGGAATTGGAAAGATCAACATGGGGGATCATTATACTATACTGTCATTATGAGTGGTTTCTATAGAATAATAGCTTATATAAATATGGATATCCATCCATCCATTCTCTGCACCGCTTATACTACACAGGGTTTCGGGGGAGCCTGGAGCCTATCCCAGGGAACTCGGGGCACAAGGTGGGGGATGCTCTGGACAGGGTGCCAACCCACCACAGGACACAATCATGAAGCATAGGGAGAACATGCAAACTCCACGCAAACAAGGCGGAAGCAGGATTTGAACCCCCAACCCCGGACGTGCGAGGCAACCATGCCAACCACTAACCCACCATGCCCTAAAAGAACTCCTTGGCTTCCATCATTCGTAAAAACAATTCAAAGGTCCAGGGTGACAAAGAACCTGAAGTTAACTGGTGGAATTCCAGTGATTCTGTGTGGAGATGAGAGAACCTACCAGAAGGACAACTGTCTCTGCATCCTTTACGCATCCTTTAAAAGGCACTTCTCGGTAAAAAAACCTAAAAACTATCAGGCCGTGAGAAACAAGAGTATATAGTGTGATGGAACCATGTGATGCTGATCACCTGGCTAGTTCCGCCTATGCTGTGAAATGTGGTGGTGGTAGCATCATGCTATGGGGATGTTTTTCAAAGGCAGGAACTGGAAGGCTTGTTAAATATGGAGAGGAAGATGAATAGAGACCTACTTTAGGACGAGTTGCTCAAGAGCGATCAGACCGGCAGATTGGGGCAAGGGTTCACCTTCCAACGTGTAGATTCAGATTTCTATGTGTATGTACGCTATAGTCAAACAAGGTGTTGAACTTGATTGCACTCTTGGGCTCACACACACACACACACACACACAATAGTCCTCTGATGCTTAATTGGCAGTGTAATCTTGTGGAATGTGTCTAATTAGCACTCAGTGGTGAACAAGCTCTTACCCAACTGCACAATGGAGCTCTGTTACAACACACACACACACACACACACACACACACACACACACACAGAGCTAAAGCATCATGTGCTATGAAATCACGAAAACATACATTTTCTCTCAAGTCATTACACACACACTCACTCTCACACACACACATAATAATGAGCATAATAATCAGACTAGCATAACAGTAAACAGCATAACATTTAAACTAGCATTATAATAAAAAGGCCAAACATTTAAACTAGCATTAAAGGCTAAATTTAAACTAAGGCTAAAATTTAAACTAAATACCATTATAGTAAACAGGCCAATCTGCAGGACACCAGGTACTGCTCATCACACAGCCAGTTCCGTCCATACTGTGAAGCCTGGTGGTGGTAGCATCATGCTGTGGGGATTTTTTTCAGCAGCATGAAATGCCAGACTTGTCAGGATTGAGGGAAATTCTCCAACTGTAAGCTTAAATGCTACTCTAAATGCTAGGTTTACTTTAATACTAGTTTAAAAGTTAACCTGTTTACTATAATGCTAGATAGTTTGAATATTACCTTGCTTACTATAAAGCCAGCTAGAATAAACGTTAGTTTTTAGCCTGTTTGATATAATGCTAGTCGGTTTAAACGTTAGCTTGTTTGCTATAATGCTAGATTAAATGTTAGCCTGCTCATCAGTCAGTGCACAACATCGCCGTCGTTCATGTTTGATTGACGTGGTTGTACGTTTGGCTGTCAGTTTTCTTGATTAAAATGAAGAGTGCTGTCGTGCTGGTAGTAGTGTGTGTGTGTGTGTGGACTGTGTGGTGTGTGGACTAAATGTGCGGTTGTGACTCATTGCAGTCGCAACACTTCCACAATATGTGCTATGTGAATTCACGTAACCTTTGTGGACTTCCAGGAAAAACACTGGTGAAAAGAGAATATGTGTGTGTGTGTGTCTGTAATGGGTAAAATGTATGTACTGTGGTGTGTGAGAGAAGTGCTGTATGTGTGTGCATCTGTCACATTGTGTGTGTGATCATGGCGTAGGGGATTATGTGTGTGTGTGTTTGTGTGTGTGTGTTATTAAGATTGACAGAGGGCTGTGTATTAGGAGCTGGGTGGCAGATTTCTCCAGCCTGTTTTAGACACACTAATCTGGTTTTAGCATGCAACAGTGTGTCAGCAGTAATACAACCACACACACACACACACACACACACACACACACACACACACACACACACACAGACCTCAGTATTCAGAAATGTGAAATGAATAATTTGTATGATTACATTGCTCAGACATTGTATCCGACAAACACACA
>CM075016.1:2605293-2631305 GCA_037576675.1 Pangasius sanitwongsei | reverse complement strand
CACACACACACACACACACACACACACACACACACACACACACACACACACACACACACACACACACACACACAGTCCTCAGTATTCAGAAATGTGAAATGAATAATTTGTATGATTACATTGCTCAGACATTGTATCCGACAAACACACACACTAAGAAGAGTTTGTTCTTGTTAAGTTTTCTCACTTCTTTGCTGCCATAGCAACAAACGACAACCATCACTTCAAACAGTGACGTTGTTACTGTTGAGCGCTGAGGCTAACATTTAAACTAACTAATAAGTCACCATTTTGAGAAACTGTCTGATTGTTTGGGACATAAGGACATAATTTAGATAAACCTTTAGATAATTCAGATTTAGTAAATGGTACAATTTCATCTTCAACCACCAGAAACAAGCTTTCATCAAATTTAACACTTGCCCTTCGGTTGGACTAAACGAAACGTTTGCACTCTGCAGCAAATTACACAAGCAATAGGTTAGAGTAATCAATTACCATGGCAACAGGGTAACAAGAACAAGATGTAATGCCCATATAAGGAAAGCGCCTTTATTACTCAAGTTCTCTTTCCTTCATAGAGAAGTTTCACTCTAGAAAAAAAGAAAATAATTACACTGAGGTTTTGCTGTTGCAGTTTTTCCCACATTTTTTTTTTTTTAAAAACAGTGTGTGTGTGTGTGTGTGTGTGTGTGTGTGTGTGTGTATAGAATAACAGACTTAAAAAAAAAACCACTTTTAGGGAGGCATCTAGTACACTTTTTCATATGTTTTGCAATGTTATCTTGCCTTGATAACTGTTTGTTATATAATTGTTTTCAGTTAAAATATAAAGGATAAAAAAATTTGTAATGGAACATAATAATGAATGAAATATTTTTAAAAAATTGACACTGAAATGTTGTTTTTCTTTTTATTGTTGTTACAGATAAGAGTGCACCGAAGCTTCGATAGGATTTACATTTGCCCTTCAGACTGTGTGTGTGTGTGTCTGTGTGTGTGTGTGTGTGTGTGTCTGTGTGTGTCTGTGTGTGTGGCATTAGGCACAGAATTGCACTGACCTCACTAATACTTTGTGTTTTGTAAGTAGTTTAACACTTCATACACTGTGACAAATGACATCTTGCAAGTGACAATATCTTAAAAATAGTCAAATGTGTCCATATAATCCAAATATAAGATTATTAAACCAATTTCTAGACTTTTTTTTTAAAACTAATTTCAACTTGAAATAGTTTTGTTCTATTGGCAGATAATTTTGCAAACTTTAAGCATTTATTTCTAGAAGGAAGCAAAGTTATTTGCAATAGAATAAGAAAATTTAAAGCTTGAAATTAGTTAAAATGTCTATAAATAGGTTTAATAATCCTATATCTGGTTTGTTGTAATCTTATAATAGGAAATACTAGAAATATTTGACTATGTTCAAGATATTTTCACTTGCTATGATATAATTAGTAACAAATACATAACAAATATTAACCTGTTTTCTTTGTAATTTTTAATATGTAATTCTCATGTTAGGGCTGTAATTCTTAAAGACGTAAAGATGTTTTGTCCAAATTTGTCCAAAATAAAGCATTATATAGCTTTTCTTCCACTAAAGTAATATTCCTCAATATAACTGCAATTATATTAGCAATTATATAATATTACACTTAGATTATATTAATAATAATTATTAATAATAATATTATCTTAGGACAAATTATTTGAAATTATTATTTATGTTTCTGTTTACGCTTTGTGGATTTTCACTTAGGAATTCAGCACTGTCTGCTAGCATTAGCTGTTTAAAAATATAATTTATATATTTGGATATATAAATAGTACATGTATGAAATGTTTTATAGGTTACATTATCTTATGTTAAAACAACGTTTTGCAAATTGGCGGCAATAAACGTGTATTTAATCGATTAAATCAGCTCAATGAGCACAATTTCAAATGAAATTCTGAAATAATATCCGAATTACCTGTAGCTATGTTTTGCATATAATTTGTACAGTATATTTAGTGTATATTTAAATAGTTGCATGCATAAGGTTCTGAATATAATATAATCTAATAAGAATTAGATACAATGATGATACAATAAAGTTTACAATTGTTTTAAGAAACATTTTACATTATACTTTGCCTAATTAATAAAGTCTTGCTTGCTTTTTGAGTTGTTTCCTTGTTTATTACTTCAATTACTTGTTTATTGTGCATTCTGTGTTTATCTACTTTATTTTCATTTTGTTTTATTTGTATTGCTTGTATTAGCTGTATATTAATTCTTGTGTATTAATACTACCCCTAGTAACTAGGGACACTGCTGCTCTGAGCTAAACAGCTGGATTGGTGGAGAGCAACATGGTGCTCTACTGCCCCCTATTGGTTGTGTTGAATCATCATCGCATTAACACTGGGCACATCAGTGGTGTAATATATTGAAATATTTTACATTTCTGATGCGTTTTTCAGTTTGGTGCTTTATCTGATAAATTATTAGATTATATACTTAAAATCTTTAACTATACAATTTAATAATAAGACGATTAATATTCCTCAACAGTGCTCTCACCACAAAATTTACTCAGGAAATTTAAGGGGGGGGGGGGGGGGGGACACACACATTTTTAGGAAAAACAAACATCCACATTTGGTTTTATTTTATTTCATAAATAAATAAATACATTTCACAATTTTTTCTCTCAAATAACCAAACACTGATGATACTCACTAGAGACCATCAGGTGGTGTAAGAGAGTTAAAACAATTCAGAAGTTTTATTCTAATAAATGCAGCAATTTCAGACCATCAGATGGGGCCAGAGAATTAAGAATACACACGTTTATATATATTTTGTAATAGAATATATGAAATTAATTCAATAATAAAAATGACAACAAAGTCTGTTGCACAAATTTATTATAATTTGCTTCATTTTATCTTTATCTGTCTATGCAATAATATTTAAGATTACTGTCCATTCAAGTAAAGTTGTGTGTGTGTGAGTGTGTGTATGTGTGTGGTGTGTGAGTGTGATAACTGTGAGATCAGATGGAGGTTTTCTTGTTTCACTTCGCCGCACTACAGGAAACTGAAACATTTAGCAGTGCAGCTTTGCAAAGTGCACACACACACACACACACACACTCACACACACACACAAATGTGCATGCCAAACAGGAAATAAAACCAAACTAGATTTAAATGAACCACATAGAGAGGGAGGGGAGGAGAGAGTGTGAATGTGTGTAAATGTGTGTGTGTGTGTGTGTCAGAGGGAGGTTCCAGTATTTGAGAAGGAAGAAGGCATAAAGCTCATTTTTTATGTTAGAGCAACTGAGTGAATCTGCTGCACTAAAGAACAAGAGAACATCACTCACACACACACACACACGCATACACATACACACACACACACACACACTCTCACACACTCACACACATGCAGAAGAGTGTGTGTCCAATGCTGGTGTGTTTGATGCCATGACGATGGACTCTCAGCACCGAGCAGCGCTGGACATCTCCACCAAAAACCCACAGGATGACTTCGAGATGCTGCTGCGGGTCGGAGGAGGGACATACGGGGAAGTATACAAGGTCAGAGGTCACGGAGAAAGATGGACAGAGAAAGAGAGATAGAAAAAATATAGACAGAGAGAGAGAAAGAGACAGAGAGGTGTTGTATAGTTACATATGTCACAAAAACAGGCAAAAACCTTCTTCATAGTCTTAAGAGTCAACAGGAAAAAAACTGACTGCAAATAATTTGAAAAGAAAGAAAGAAAGAAAGAAAGAAAGAATAGCAAACTAACTGAATTAGCTTAACAGTTTATAAGATGTGAAAGACAAGGACAAACTGAAACAAAAGAAACTAAAGGTGACTATTAAATTAAGCTCTGAGCTGAAAGAACGAAAGAAAGAAAGAATGAAAAAAAGAAAGAAAGAAAGGCATACTTCCTGTTTTTTATAATCTGTAGGCCGTGTCTTCCAAGGTAGCTATTTCTGATCAGACACACAGCAAGAAACAAAGAATGAAAGAAAGAAAGAAAGAAAGAAACAAAGAAAAAAGAGAGAAAGAAAGAAACGAGCATACTTCATACGTGTAACAATTTGTAGAACAGATGTGCTTGAGGGTACAATCTCAGAAGTCATTTCCAGGTGAACGTATTTTTAAAAAAAAATGAAAGACAGAAAAAGGAAAAAAAAAAGAATAAATAATATCATACATGCTAGCATTTTGAAGCAGGAGCTTGTAATGGAGGAATTTGTGAGTGAAAGAGTGAAAGGAACAATAGCACACTTTGAGTGTACAGTTGCTGTAAGGTAGAATTTTTACTGGGTGTCAGAGGTCAAAGGTTAGAGGGTCAGCACTAGGCTACAGCCTTTTTGTTTTTTTGTCGCACATTTGTGTATCAGAGACCTCAGTAGCTAGACAAGAAAGAAAGCAGGAAATGAATGAATCTGTCATATTAGGGCTGTGTTATTTTATATTAAAAATTCTATCATGATACATAACGAAAAGCGATAATATTACTGCGTAGAGCCATCATGACCTTCTACCTCTTACGTAGATTTATAGCGTTTTAATACGATACCGTTTCTATAGTAACAACTCATTCAGTCATGTGGTGCATGCTCGACGTAATCAGATCCTAATAATAAACACATTTTAGAAATCTTATTATTTAACAATAAAAAATCGTTGATATAGTTAAGTTTTCAGTAAGGTGACATTTATTTAACATTTATGGAAGGAGTCTCCAGTGTCAGAGTTTTGTAACAGTCAGTTACAGCAAGTCTTCAGGATGGAGAAGTAAGATGACAAGCTGCATGCTTATCGATCTAAGAGAAAGAGGGAGAGAAAAAGTGAGGGAACGACGTATGTGTAGCGTAAGGAATTTATAACGTAAGTGATAATAGGAACTAACTTGGTTTGCGGTTGTTCCACGACATTAAACGTAACTATAAATGGATAAAAAGTACGATTTGTCATAGTTTAATAAATAAAACATTGTAATTGCAATTGCTGGCAAATTGCTGTGGTAGAGGAGGAATAAAACACGTTACAGGACTTGCTGTTACTGAAAAAATGCGGTAAATACGCTTGGTGTCAGGTCGCATCACACCATCTTGGTGTTGATTTTTTTTTTTTTTTAAGAACAACACATCTCATCAGAGTGAAACATGTAAGTGACTAAAAGTCCCTCATCAGCTGTGCTACCTCTGAGTTTTTCTTGTGCGAGTGTGTGAGATGTAAAAATGACTAATTTGTTGGTTTTGTTGTTTCGAAGCGGTGGCTCATTTTTTTTTACCTGAACTTGTGGTTATTTGTGCCGCAAGAACACACTTTTCCAAAAAAAAAAATAAATAAAAAAAAATCAAGAAAACATTCTTTAGTATCTGATTTATTAGTCAAGGATCATAAACTAGTCAACAGCCACTTTGCTGTACATCACAGTAGCTCCTGCAGGACTAAGCTCGGACTTTCAGGGCCACCAGTGCTGGTCTTCCGGTGGTGCCTACAACCTAAGAAATCAATGGGGTGCAGATATTTTAGTGGCGTTGTGTAGTGGCCCAAAATTTGGAACGCCATTCTCCCAGAACTTTGTGATTGCCCGTCCTTCTCCCATTTCCGCCTTTCCCTTTCTTCCTACTACTAAGATTATAGTTTTAATCGATGTTTTGTGCGTTGTTAAATCTTGCCTCACAATTTTATTGTGCTCCCAATAGCTGTGGGTCAGTGTGTGTGTGTATATCTGTGTGTGTGTGTCAGTGTGAGTTGTGTGTCAGAGTATGTCAGTGGTTCCATTTTCATTCGTCACACACTCTTTTCTTGTTTCATTCTTTTTTTTTTTTTTTTTTACAGTGAACTGAGTACTCCGTTAATGACATTTCATTGTGAATAATTATGCTGTTTTTGATTATTATGGTCTCTCTCTCGCTCTCTCTCACACACACACACACACACACACACACACACGGGTGCTCTAAACAGGTCTTAAATAGGTCAGACTTGGTGAGGGAACGATGTGTTTGTATCCTAAAGGAATCTGTAACATAAGCGATATCAGGAACTTACTTGCTTTGCAAATGTTCCGCAACATTAAGATAAGAGGAACAAGAGGAATAAAACACTTCAGGATGTGCTGTTGTAGGAATTTTCAACGTAGGGTAACTCCGCTTGACGTCAAGCCGCATCACCCCACCCTGGTGTTGATTATTTTCCTATAACAACACATTTTCAAGTGTCAGTGTGTCAGCGCTTCTGTTTTTGTTCATTTTTCTGTTCTAAGGACTCATCTCAAAATAGCTTTTACGTAGGTCAGGTTTTTACTCTGTTGCAACGACCATTGGCGTAAAGTTACGCCTCGGCACAACTGAGACCAGTCCTGGCTGTGTATGTCTGTGTGAAAACAACTCTACAATGGTTACTAAGCAACTTTCATTGCTAAGCAAAATTGTGCATGTATACTACTAGTTGTTAACCCACAACTAACTAGCCAAGAGTTTCTCGATAGACCTCTAATATTCACTAGAGCCTGGGACCTAAATGCAGCCAAGAGTGCAATCGCCTGCTTTACCAGGATGAGGTCACTGGACGATGACATTGCAACCGTCCAATCACAAACTTTTGTTTGTATAAATAAATGAAATTGAATTGAATCGAATTTTCCCAGAACATGATGCGAACTCTCCAGAGTATCTAGTTGGCTCACCGTCTTAATCAACCTGTGATGCTGTGAACTACTTTTGCGTCCTGTGACAAGATCTTCCTCTAAATATCTAACTGCATGCTAACTGAAATGATTGTTTGGACCCATGATGTTTATGGTGATAATGTTCACACACACACACTAAAGCAAGGTGACTAATGATGCTTGTTAGATCATTGTTCGGCTTTCTGTCATAATATAACACAAATTTCTGAGCTAGCAAGCTAGTCGCCTCTTCTTTACCACCACTGCTTGTTCAAACTGTTAGAGTGAATTTTAGTACATTTTTTCCCCTCACACATGGCGTATGGTGAATCTTCCTACATGCCAGACTGTTCCATTATACCAGTGAAAGGGGGGGGGAGTCAACCTCCAGAATTCCTTTGGATGGAAAGTTCAGTACAGAACTGAACTCTAGGTACTTTTTAGCCCTTCTGACTCCCTCCTGAGGCCTCTCTCTCTGTGTGAGTGGGGTGCTCGTGTTGGTCACACCTGAATGAAAATTGTTTGTGTGTGTGTGTGTGTGTGTGAAACATGTGATTTAGTGTTTGAGTTGATATTGAATTAGAGTTAGTAATTAAATTAGACACTAGAGTTAGGGTTTAAAATTAGTGGTATGTTTTCAGTTAGGGTTTAGGATTAGAGTTAGGGATTAAGATTAGAATTACGGTTTAAAAAGGAACTTTTGCAGTATTTAGAGTTAGGAGTTACAGTTATGGTTTAAGGTTGGAATTGGGGTTAAATTAGCATTCTAGGTTTAGCAGTAGGGTTTAGGTTTAGGGTCACCTTAAGGAGTTAAAATTAGAATTTAAGATTTGATTTATTAGTTAAAAGTAGAATTTGGAGGTAGAATTATTGGTTAGAATATAGGGGTTAGATTTAGAGTTTAAAAGTGTAGTAAAATGTTAGAACAAGGGGTTAAAATTACCGTCATTATGTAGAGTCATGATTTCAGATTGGAATTACTGGACTCCAGGATTTTAGGAGTTAGGTTTTAGGATTAGAGTTATGTTTTAGTATAAGAATTAGTCTTTAGGATTAGAGTTAGGTTTTAGGATTAGAGTTAGGCTTTAGGATTAGAGTTTAGGATCAGAGTTAGGCTTTAGGATTAGGGTTAGGCTTTAGGATTAGAGTTTAGGATCATAATTAGGCTTTAGGATTAGGGTCGGGCTTTAGGATTAGATCTTAGGATCATAGTTAGGCTTTAGGATTAGGGTCAGGCTTTAGGATTAGAGTTAGACTTAAAAAAAAAAGAGTTAAAGTTTAGGATTAGGGTGAGAATTTGTGATTTGAGTTTAGGATTAGCTTGAAGGCTTTAGAATTGGCATTAGGACTGAGGTGAAAAAGTGGTTTAGAGTTGTGGGTTTTCTCTCTCTCTCTCTCTATCCCTCTCTCTCTCTCTCTCTCTATCCCTCTCTCTCTCTCTCTCTCTCTCTGTGTGTGTCTGTGTGTGTGTATGAGGTTGATAGGAAACTGTCAGTGTGCAGTGCACACCTGTGCAGGTAAATAGTGAATTCTGAGAAACAGAAAATAGAAATCCCAAATGATTCATTCACTTCCACATTCGTAAGAAGCCTAAGCGGCATGGCAAACTGGTGAAGAAAAAAGTGTTGAAGGAGAGAAAACCGCGCATACAGCAGTGAGACCAAATGTGAAATGGCAAACGATTACTGTTAGAACCTGAAGTTCCTCTTTTGCTAAATCAGTTGTGGGTTGGTTGGGTACATAAATAGCATTATGTAAAAGTCATGTTGACAAAAAAGAAACCAAACATGCCACTGTCTTTTCACAGTAAGATGTTGGCTGTACACTCTTGAGAATCAGAAATCCCACAATGCACCCCGCATTGCCAAACGATGCACGCTGATGCACACAGGTACAGAATACCAATAATGTGTGCTTGTGGCCTGTATGAGAGATAGGATGTGTAGTTCAGACAGGTTCATTGATGGTGTTTATGTGGCCTAGGGAGCATATAGAGCATGTGGTTTATAACACATCCACAGTGGAATGAAGAGTGTGTTTATGTGGCCTGTAGAGTAAATACTACATAGATTAAGATAAAAGATGAGATTTTGTATTAGAGTTAGGGATTAAGATTAGAGTTAGGATATGGGATTCTAGTTAAGGTTTAAGATTAGAATCAGGTTTTAGAATTAAACGTTTACAGTATTTAGAGTTATGGGTTAAATTTATGGTTTAAGGTTAGAGCTGGGGTTAAGTTAGCATTCTTAACTTTAGAAGTAGGGTTTAGGTTTAGAGTTTAGGGTTTAGTTAGTGTTTATGGTTACAGTACGGGGTTAAAATTAGAATTTAGGATTGGATTTATCATTTTAATGTATTGATATTAGTGTTAAGGCTTAGGACTTAGGGGTTAGAGTTAGTTTTTAAGATTATAGTAAAGAGCAAGTGGTTTACGTTAGCATTTAGGATTCGAATTATGTGGCCTATATAGGAAATATGATGTGTGTTTTGGGACACGTCCACAGTGGACTCATGATGGTCTGATTTTATGATGGTGTTTATCTGGCCGATATAGCGAATAGGATGTGTGGTTTGGGACACATCCAGAGTGGACTGATCAGCATGTCTATGTGGTTTATAAAGTGAATAGTCCATGTGGTTTGGGACACGTCCTCAGCGGTGCGATGACAGTGAGGCGTTTGTGATGGCGTTTATGTGGGAAATATAACAAATAGCATGCGTGGTTTGGGACACGTCCTCAGTGGACTGATGACAGGGAGGCGTTTGTGATGGTGTTTATTTGACCTAGAAATATTTGAGTTGTTTGCGACACATCCACAGTGTTTCTGTGACTAATATATTGAACAGGGTGTATGGTTTGGGACACATCCATTTGACTGTGTCATTTTAAATACAGGGTTAGACATAATTACATATTCCTTATGAATCCAGATTTATTAAAGAATATCGCCATGTTAGGCAAGTTTATCTGATTCTACAGGAATGGCCCGCTCTTGTGGTATTCACCACTACATCACTTCATCGTGACAAGCCTGAATTCATGAGTTTGCACTAAATTTACTTTTTTACGTTGGGAATACTGTTAATTGTTAATTTTATTACTATTGTGTTAAAACAGCTTTGTCTGCTAGTTGATTTTCTTATATTTGGCATGAATCAGTATTTTAGTGGACTCACAGTGCTTTTATTTTAAATAATTATGCACTACGATATTTACATTTTGTTTTTTTTTTTCTTATTTGTTTTGGACGCATGTGTCACACTCTGCGACCAGTCTGATCAAAAGTCTGATTTGTGCCAAATAAGTCCAGTTTATCCTTTATTCTCCTCTCTATTAGGGCTGTCCTTGTTTCATCTCACTGCGGATTCTGTCTTCCTAACAAGTTTTTTTTTTCAGTTTGTTCAGATCCTTTTTTTTCTTCTTCTTCCCACCCCAGCACACAGCTGTGAAGAACAGCACACTTCTTCAAGCTTGAATATTTTACTCTTACTTAAATAATTATCAGTATACAGAAGACGTATAATTGCAGGGCACACATTGTAAGACTCTCATTAGCCACATTGATAAAGTGCTAGCTTAAGTAGGGTAAATACCGCTCCACATATTGTGTAGAGAATCAGTTTACTAAGGAAATGATTAAGCTGAATGTGTTGATGAATGTAGGAGGAAGTGGTGAGGTCTGAGGGATAAATATCAGAGAAAAAGAAGGGCACAGAAAAAGGAAGATGTCTGTGTCAGAAGCCCTAACCTTTATATATTTATGTGGGAATCATCATGTTTTAATGTGGTTGGGACATGCCCACATTGAACTGATGTTTGTGATGGTGTTTATGTGGCCTATATAATGAAAAGGATGTTTGGTTTGGATATTGGATCATTTCATAGATCTCTACCACAATCTGCTTCAAATAAAACTTATACTACTAAAGTTTAGAGGCGGGAATTTGTGAACTTTCTTTCGGTCCAGTGACTACATCGTGTTCCAGAAAACTGCTGTGTTCAGAAATTAGTTTGTCTGCAGAAAACTGGAGGCAGGGAAATGTATATACATGGACGTGAGGAGAGCTAATCAGATGCACAGTGCTGAAGCTTGTAGCCAGAAAAGCGTGCAAAAGGTATCAGTCACTTTGTAGCTCTTGGGAAAAACTTCTGAGGCTGTGATTAAACTGGATTTAATACTTTCCAACTTTACTCATCCATTACACGTACATTGTTTGGTTTGGGACATATCCACAGTGAACTAATGATAGTGAGATGTTTGTGTTAGTGTTTATATTGCCTAAAGAGTAAACAGGGTGTGTAGTTTGGGATTCCTAATTCCTATATTATTTATAAACTTTTATTAGTAATTGTGTTACCATGTTTTGGACATTCAGAATTTTAGTTGTTAATACTGACTGCATTAGTGAATTACACTATAATGTGTAGATACAACAGTGGTGTATTTAACATGAGCCAGTGTCTAGTATCTCCTCCGAAAAAAAGAACGACATAAAGCCTATTATAGGTGACATGTTCTGTAGTCTCACTTCTTTCTTTCAACCTCTTTAGGAGCTTTGTTGTGTTAAAGCAGTGTGCAAAATGCAAATGAGGGGATGTGGGACCTTTTCCTCCCCAGAGAGAGAGACCGAGAAGAATGATAAACTGTTTAGCCTACTACAGAACCTGATTTGATCATTAACCTTAGAAATGTTAGAATTTGCATTCTGGCAGATGAAGTAGAAGCACATGATGTTATACGTTTGCGCAGGGAAGAGGGGGCGAAGTTTCTTTGGTTGGATAGTTACAAAGTCTAGTAAGTGTGAAAAGTGTGAAAATGGAGATGTTTTTGATCTGAGGTTTTACACGTGCCATGTATCTTTCATCGCAAATGGATAGGAAAAGGCCTGATATCATCACAGGACGATATACTTTAAAGCTGACCTAGAATTGTACATACATGTCATACTTAAGGAAAAACCTAATAGAATGTCAAAGACACAAGATGCTTCAAGTGGTTAAAGTCAGCAAAATTGAGTGTTGCTACGAGGTTGGGCAATATGGATCCCAAAAGGCTCCTTGCTGTTACTACAAAAGAGGCTAATGATTTAGCTAGCTATCATGTAGCCAGAAAGTCTCATTTGTAGACATTGTAAAGTTACAGTAACAACGGGAATGAGACAAAACTGTCAGGAATATCAATATTTCCCTCAGATGCCTTGGGTAATTGCTGAGAAAAGACTTCTTATGACAAAAATGACAATTTTAGCTACCTGGCATGTAGCCAAGTCATTTATAAGGACAATGTAAAAAAAATAGTGGTATTGGAAATGGCACAAAGCTGTCAGAAATATCAACATTTCTCTCAGATGTGTTGGTAAATTACTAAGAAAAAACTCTGAACAACCAAAAAATGTAAAATTCTAGCTAGCTGGAATGTAGGCAGCTTATAAGTCTATTTATAAGGACAATGTAATAACTCAGTGGCAATGGAAATGATACACAACTGTTAGGAATATCAACATCACTCTCAGATGTGTTAGAAAGTTGCTAAGAAAAGGCCCCATATGACTAAAATTACAATTTTAGCAAGTTGACATGTAGCCTTTTAGTCATTTGTGAACAATGCAATAGCAAAAATGTCTAAAATGTCAACATTTCTCTCAGATGTGTTAGTTAATTATAAGAAAAGTCTATATATAGCTAAAATTACAATTTTAGCTACCTCACATGTAGCCAAGTCATTTATAAGGACAATGTAAAAGAACAGTGACATTGGAAATGACACAAAACCATCAGAAATACCAACACTTCCCTGGGATCTGTTGATAAATTGGTAAGAAAATTACCAACATTATTTCATTTCCCTCAGATGTGCCAGTAAATTACTAAGAACAAAATCTGAGCAATAACAACAACAACAACAAAAACCTTTACAATTTTAACTAGCTGGAACATAGCCAGCTTATAGTGACAGTGTAAATGATACACAAATGCCAGGAATATCAACACTTCTCTCAGATGTGTTGCTAAATTGCTAAGAATAGACCCCATATGACTAAAATTACAATTTTAGCAAGGTGACATGTTGTCATTTAGAGAACAATGTATTGGCAAAGTGGCAGTGGAAATGACACAGCACTCTCTGGAATATCAACATTTTCCTCAGATGTGTTAATAAATTGCTAAAAAAAGGACCCCATATGACTAAAATTACTATTTTTGCTAGCTTCTATGTAGCCAATTTTTTTTACAGTGATAGTGCAAAGGCACAGTGAGAGAGGAAATAAGACACTCTCTGGAATATCAACATCAAATTACTAAGAAAAGACTCTGTATGGTAATAATGACCATTTTGGCTGGATGACACGTAGCCATTCAGTCATTTGAGAACAATGTAATGGCAAGGTGACAGTGGAAATAACAAAAATATCAGGAACATCAACATTTCTTCCAGATGTGTGGGTTAAAGACTATGTACAGCCAAAGAAATGAATTGTACTTAGCTGGCATGTAGCCATGTTTAGTTATAAGAACAATGAAAAGGCACAGTGACAGTGAAAATGAGACCAAACCATTTGGGAATATCAACATTTCCCTCAGACGTGTTGGTAAATTCCTAAGAAAAGACCCTGCATGACTAAAATTATGACATTATTACACTTAGCATCAACTGCTAAACAAACTTTCATGGGCTCTGCCATGATTTTGAAGTCGTGAATACCACAAAAGTGAGGTATTCACAACTTCACAACTTAGTAGCCATAGAATCTTCTAGTGAAGATAATGAACACATTTGAAGATGTTAGTAGCCACTAGTTTGTGTCTATACAGCTGTAATTTGGTTGTACAAAAACTCCAGATTATTTAGCACAAACTGTGTACGTATCTTCGCATGCCTACCTTAAACTGCTTTATAGTGTTGTTTAGTGTGTGAAACCGACTTGTTGATGTGGTTTCTGACATTGTATGACAGATTATTATCTATATAAAAGAATAAAACAAGTTAGCAACTGTTGTAGCTCCATCTGGAAACTAAAAAGTTACTTCCTCAGCAGAATCAGACTCAGCTAGGAGGCGAGGCCTAAGGTTTGCAGACAGAATTGCACGTTATATTTCGTATTAAACATATCAAAGAATGTCTTTAGAGGGGAAGATGTGACGATATAGACATGCAGTTTGCTACATTAGCTTCATAACTCCAAAGCAAACCTCACACACCAAACATGTCTTAGTCGATTAGCTGAACTACACTTGTGATGCAGGTCGCCATTGTGTATATCTAATACACTAATACATCGTGAGACTTATAAGACCTGTGAGCATGTGTGTCTTCAGTTTCCATTCTTCACGTTTTATTAAAAAGTGCGGACATGTGAATATAAGTATGAAGAAGGGTAAAGGTCAGTGAGAGGTAACAAAAAAGCAGAGGATTCAGTGTGATGGAGGTTTGTGTACTCAGTGCCTGGAGTGAGTCTGTGTGTGTGTATATGTGTGTGTGTATGTGTTTGTGTGTGTATGTGTGTATGTATGCAGAAGGAAACACCCATAGTGGGCTGCAGTGTGATGTACGCGTCTCCCTCCACCTACACGGCAAACCGTAATCTCTCCGTCGCCCACTGAGTTCAGTTCTGAGTAAACAACACAAACTAGACCGATTTAATTGCACAACAATGCCAATGCGTAGTACATGTAATGCATGCGTAATTTTGCTTGTGCAAAAATCAGACATGTTGTAGTGTGTGATGTTTGATACTCATGCTGCACTGGAGCTACAATGACAACGTAGATACCATTTCACATAAAGCTACATACAATATTATCAAGCGTCTATATACAGTGTGTACCCTGACGTCATTACATAAACCAGCCACCTTGCTTACACGCTAATACATAAGTGCATCTCAACTTTATTTAAAAAATGTGAACGTGTTCTATTAAACACCCAAATGCATGCTAAATAAAAACATAACTAAAGCTAACAATATAATTATCCACTTTAAGCTACTACTACTATTTTATTAAAACTGTGTGATGTGCTACATAAATTACAGCTTTATGAATATTCATTGGCTATTACTTTGCTGATATGTGAGCATAATGACTGCATATTAAGTTAAAGGGAAAAATGCAAATTAGTTTCTTGAAAGTCACACATGAATGCATGCTCATTTTATTAAAAATTAGCT
The DNA here is from genome assembly GCA_037576675.1 of Pangasius sanitwongsei. Lineage (NCBI taxonomy): Eukaryota > Metazoa > Chordata > Actinopteri > Siluriformes > Pangasiidae > Pangasius > Pangasius sanitwongsei. The sequence continues at coordinate 2,616,441 of CM075016.1, read as the reverse complement.
GTGTGAATTAAGTTACAGAATAAATCTCAATACGAGGTCACCAAAAACATTATAAGATATAAACTAATATTAGTTTTACTAATTAGTTAATGCATAATAGCTTAATTAAACCTTAATTGTTTATTAATTGCATAAAAAACTGTATATTAAATTGCCTTTATGTCTTATATGGTATATTATAAATTTATTATACCTGCCATTCGATCCATAATGTGAGCTAACCTATTAATTTGCAGGTCCTGTGTGTGTGTGTAGTCTGTATATGTCAACAGGTGCTCTTTGTAGAAGGAAAATACAGAAGTGAGATTATTATCTACAACAAGCCTATGTATACCTCCCTCTGTCTGTCTCTCTGTCCATCTCTCTCTCTCTCTCTGCCTCTCTCTGCCTCTCGTTCTCTCTCTGCCTCTCTCTGCCTCGCTCTCTTTGTCTCTCTCTCCACCCACATGTCTGTTATTCTCAAAGAAGTTAAGGTCAAGCCTAAATTAAATCTTTGATGCCCAAACTGATACCTTCACCACTAATTTTAAGTTCAGTTGCTCATCACATGGAAATGCATGCTAATTAGATTAAAACTCATGCACAGATTAGTCAGTAATGTACTACAGTACTTTGGAAAATTGTCCACATATGAACTAACCCATTCTAAGTTCATTCATGCTTCACTGTGTGTTAATTAATGCTAATTAATTAATTTCTGCAAGCAAACTTACGGAAACATGATTATGCGCTAATTAAATAGCATTTTAGCTATGTACTAACCAGCTTAATTTCATCCAAATTCTATTACATATTACATATTCATGCCTACAGTCTTTATTAAAGCTTAGCTACGAACCTTCTTCCAAAATCAATACTAACAAACTACCAAGGTACCTAAATTAGTAGCTTCAACAGCATGCTAATTCGACCTATAGTACATAATATGCTAATTAAAGATAAATGCATACAATTATAAACATGGGTACCAAATAATTTCACAAGTTTAATTAAAACAGTACTTAACCTTGCTTAGTATTAACCACATGAATTAAAATGTAGTTATAAATTCATCATGGTACCTTTATTAAAACGTATTCAGTTCTCAATCCAAACAAATGTATAATAAGTTGATTAAATAATAATAAGTTTTACTAATTAACCATTGATGAATATGTATTAAGACTTGATAAAATATTAGCCAGAGTTTCCATGTAAATCAAGCTCCTGATTTGTAATATATGTATTTGACATGTATTTATGTCAGTAAACAATTTAAAAAATGCAAAATAACTATATAACTACTTTATTATAAATATCTACCTATATAGGGTAATGTTACAGATGACTAAATTCAAGTGGACTCACAACTCAGTTGAACTCTGTGTGTGTGTGTGTGTTCATAGCTCTATGTGTTCTTTCATAGTACTATGTTCTAGTTACTTAAGGATTCATAAATCATTTCTAGCTGCATTATAACTTAAAACTGCACATCCTGAACAGCAGTTTTCTGACGATTGTAATTTATTAATGAACAAGACATCACACTTTTACCCATTTGTAGTTACACTCAGTCTTGTGCAACATATTCCTTCCATCACCAGCTTCCTGTTTTCTCTCCCTTGAAGCTAATAAGGCAAAAAAAAAAAAAAACTTGTCATATTACAGAGAAACTGCAAAGTTGAATTAAAGTTACAACTTTACCTCTGCCTGTTACAAAGTGCCAACACTGGAGACTCCTTTCATAAATGTTACATAATCTATTATATGTTTTTGTTTGTTAAATAAGAGCATGATTTTAAAACCTATTTGTGGAGTGTCTGCCATGCAAATTCACTGGGACTTGTATGGCAGACACTCCACAAATAGGTTTTAAAATCATGCTATATTAATGCACTCGGTCGAATGTTATCGTAAAAGTGCATTAATATAAACCTGAGATTTCCAGCTGCACTGCTGTCAGCGCTGCTGTTAGCGAAAACACCATCTGACCAATCAGAATCAAGAATCCAACAGCACCGTGGTGTAATTAAAATGAACGCGAGAAAAGACAGTATTGGAAATAAGAGCACGGAATACCAAGCGTGATACCAAAACTTAACTCTTCCTGATGTGAGAGAGAATCTCTAATGTTCTGCTGTCACCTTTTTTTTCTCTTCTATCTGTTCAGAAGAATAAACACCTCTGCCCTGACCTTTAACAAGTGTAGCCTGACCTGTAAAATGTAAAATGTCTTCCTCCGGCGGTTTTCTCAGTCCTGTTTCTCAAAAAACAGACCATTCGTATACAACTAATCGAAGATACGTTTTGCGTCTGATGTTTGCCTATTTAATTTCGCACTGGAGCTACGAGGCTAATGTAACGAACCGCAGCTTATCTTAGTTAAATTCATAATATCTGCCTAATAATATCTCCCGCATAATAGCTGCTTACATTTATGGGCTGGCCATCTTGAACAACCAGAACATTCAAAACATTACTCTTTCTCATTTTATTATTAACGCATCTCCAAAACAACTAAATGTTCCGAAACAGTAATACAGTTACGCAAAGCCCTAAATTACGTTAATGTGATATATGATTAAGTGTTATTGCATCACTTGGTTAATCGAAAACTCTTTCGGAACATTTAGTTGTTTTTCAGAGCTGCTTCGTAAATGATGTGTTAACACGGACACTGACGCACGTGTGTGAGTGTGTGTCTGTGGTCACTGCTGTCATCATCATTTTTGACTTTTCCCTCTTGTTTTTCAAAAAGTCACTGTTTGTGTGTGTTTGTTTGTTTGTAGGCCATTCTCATCTCTGTATCTATTTTTAAGTCAGGGTTAACCCCCAGATCTCTCCGTCCTCGTCCTGTGGCTCAACTACTTCATTTTCCACTCTTAAAGTCAAACACCTATTTTTAACTCGCACTACAGTGGGTGTGCACGTGGTCTGTCCCCATCACTGTCTGATTACGCTGAGAGTAAAAAGATCATCTACTAGAAATATGATTCAAAACAATAATAACGATTACAGAAACTGAGTCGTCGTTCCATGAGAACATTCTAATTGAATTGAATATATTTTGAAATCTCCTCAGTGATCAAATGCTGAAACTCAAAAATGGCAATTAGGGTCATGCTATGGAGTCATCTCCAGCAGTGGAAAAGAAATATCACAATTATAAATTTTCTGTAGTGTAAACAAAAGAAAACTTACTTTGCGCTTTAATGTAGTCCCTAATGAATCGTATATCAGTTTGTTTGTTGTTTTTTTTTGCAGTAGGGAGTGTCTTGTACGACACACAAAATGCTATCGTAATGTAGTATATATACTAAACAATGGCTTCATTATTTTCTTTTGATTCAGCGTGTCCGAGAAACAAAGTCATAATAATAATAATAATAATACATTTTATTTATAAAGCACTTTACATTTTAAAGAAAATCTCAAAGTGCTACAGAAAGAGTCATACTCACTATTAAAGGGGAAACCGGGTAGTCAAAACCAGGAAATACCAGAGAAATAGTAGAACTGGCTAACACACTAAAAACAAGGAAATCAGGCACAGAAACAAGATTCAATTTATGATATTGAATCTAATTTGTGCTTTCAACATAGGAAAATGTTTAAAGACACTGTTGCTAGGCAACTGGGAAGTATATCCACTGAGTATAGGCTGGCTAATGACTATAGCCAGCTATAATAGAGCGATTAAGTCCGTTATACTAACTTCGTGAAGACACAATGACAGTGGAAATGAGATAAAAACCACCAGAAACATCATCATTTACCTCAGATGTTCTGGTAAATTGCTAACAAAAGACTCCATATGACCAAAATTAAAATTTTTAGCAAGCTGGTATGCTTCCGGTTACTAGCAAAGAACCTTAATTGCTGATCTACCCTTGCAAAAGATGAGTAATCCCAGACAGCTAAAAACACATCAGCTAATTATGACTATGTATCTGTATTTGTGTCTGTCTTCAGGCCCGGAATAAGCAGACAGGAGAACTGGCTGCCATAAAGATAATCAAGATGGAACCTGGTAAGGGAATTTTTGTGAGAACTAGTATGGAAATTACGTTTACAGTGACTCAAATGAACACTGTAAAAGATTGTTCAGCCACTCGTGATTTGAATACGAGATGCACTAGTGGATCTTTTGAAAGCTCTAACGTTTAGAGCAGCATGCAATAATGTAAATTTGATCAAAATTATAATATATAAAGTAAGTACAGTATGAGATAACGAGTGGAATCAGGTGAGTGCTAACAGGAAGGATATAAAAATCCGCTGCATGGTGTTCCAACAATTTTGGTATGGACAGACCTTGTTCTAAAGATAAAGTGTAGACCCTTGTCCTCTTAATGATTGGTTTTTGTTTCCCTCTCTTCTCTCAGAGGATGATTTCTCAGTGATCCAACAGGAAATCGTGATGGTGAAGAGCTGTAAGCACAGCAACATCGTGGCCTACTATGGCAGCTACATCAGGTCAGAGACAGAAGCAGGGAAAATTTGTATAACCAGAAATGATTCCTTGTATCATTGTGGGGTTTAAAGTAGAGATGTGCTTTGAGACTGGAATATCACGGGACCCAACAAAAATTTGCAGGAGTGAGTGTTTTTTTTTTTTTTTACTGCCAGAAGAACGCATATAACAGGAGAGCATATAGGATGATTGCACATTCATCTTCAGTGACCACTTTATCCTTGTCAGAGTTGAGAACCTATCCCTGGCACACAGGGTATGAGGCAAGAATGCACCCTGAATGAGACGCCAGTCCATCGCAGTTATTCACACACTCATTCGCACTTAGTGGCAATTTAGCATAGCCAATCCTCCTACCAGCATGTCCAGAGAACCCGGAGGAAACCCAAGTGGACACAAGGAGAACATGTGAAGTGCCACACAGACCGTAACCCAAGCTCAGGATCGAACTAGGGGACCCTGTGAGGTGACAGTGGGGCATGCTGCACAACCATGCCACACTAATCTGTTTGTATTTTTTTGAGAAATAGAACCAAATAAGTTAGTCGTATGCAGGTGCAAACAATAACAATTCCTGCCCAATCCTGCCCACTTCCTCAAACACTCTTGACCAATCGCACCCACTTCCTCACTCTTGACCAGTCGCACCCACTTCCACACTCTTGACAAATCCCAGCCAGTTCTGCAAACACTCTTGACCAATCCCACCCATTCTATCAAACACTCTTGACCAATCCCGCCCACTTTCTTAAACACTATTTTGTCAAGAGTGTTTGCAGAACTGGCTGGGATTCGTCAGGAGTGTTTGACAGAGTGGGTGGGATTGGTCAAGAGTGTTTATTGGTGGGTGGGATTGGTCATGAGTATCTGTGGGAGTGGGTGGGATTGGTCAGAATTCCTTCTAAATACAGTGGGAATGGGGTTTTAAAAAATCTAGAAAGGGTCTAGAAACAACTTCTCTAGTTTTACGCAATCCATGGTTTTACTTTTTCATTATTCTAGCATATCCAATCCAGGTTATAAAGAATTTGTTGTAGGGAACCTGGTATGTTAGAGCAGGAAATATGATAATTCCATTGGCAATTGTAAAGTTGTGCTCTTCTTGTATTCAGAGTGGCAAAACCCATTACAAACCTATAGAACTACAGTCGAGCAGTTGATGGTTAATATTAACAATTAAGGATCTTGCACAAGGACCCAACAGTCTCTCTTGGACAGTCCCAGGATTTAAGTTTCTTATCTCCTAATCACTAAAAGTGAACTGTAGCCCTTGAGGTACCTGACATCAAATACACAGTGTTGTAGGCAGATGTCACGTTTTATTTAGCTCATATTTAGGCTTTAGTTACTATTTGTTATCTTGTTACCTGTCTCTGGATTTAGAAGTGTTCTGTGTTCAGGAAGGATGAATCTCCACTGAATTCCAGGTATATTCTCTAATAAAAGAACATGCTCATGTTGATACTTGAGTCCAGAAAGATCTAAGCCAAGCATTAAAATGAACAAATATTGAATCTTCCCAAATACCACACATACAGTGCAAGATGCCAAACCAAACCTTTGCTACACAAAGATTTCATTGAAACTGAGTGTTCAGTGTTGCAAGACATTTAATATGAACCCCTGCCATGTATAGATGCATTAAATGTATAAAACTTAGACAGATAAATTTGTATTTATGTTGTAGGTCAAATAAACTCTGGATCTGTATGGAGTACTGTGGAGGGGGCTCCTTACAGGATATCTACCATGGTAGGTGAAATCTATTGTTTCCTGCTTTCTAAAACTTTTCATTGCCCTTTATTGGGGTTCTTTGTCAACTCAAGTCAAGAACTTATGGACTTTATCTTTTAAACTGACTAAGTCTTAACATTTGCTTTTCTCATATTTGTCACATTTGGTTTATACAGCCTACTAACCTCCTCCACCTACACACGAGAGATACTGTCATTACTAAATATAACTCTGGACACAATTTGAAGCAAAATAACTGGGTGAAATGCTAAGGAAATCATTTCAGATACACTGTTTTTGCTGCTTGGTGGAGAGCTTGAAAGTAGTGCCATGTTGGTAACAAGTTGTGAGGACAAGTCAACAAAAACAGTATTGGAATTTAAGGTTGATGTAGAGACTACGAATGGGCGACAAATTAAAGGGAAAACTGTTATCTGTTATGCTGTGGGGACATTTATTTATTTTTGCTGGCATGGTCTGGGTCCACTTGGCCACTAAGAGGCATTTGTCCAGTTCCACCTAGTAGCTAGTTCTCTCATATCATAGCTACCAACTGGTTACGCCTGGCACTCTGACACACGCGGAGGAAAGCACTATCTGCCCTTGTCCGCATATATAAGCTCATAGGTGCCACGATTGGCTAGTGTTGCTCTGATTGACAGGGGAGAGAGAGTAACTCCATCCCTCCCAGCCATAGAGTATGGGGCCAGTTTTGCTCTCTGTGACTCCCAGCCATGGATGGCTGTGGCATCCTGGGGATTTGACCTTGCGATCTCCTGATAATAAGGCGAGACTTTTTCAGTTGCACCACTCATGAGCCCCAATCCAAAGATCTTCTAAAGAGAGTTCTATCTTGATGGGCATGGTCTCTTCCAGGATGACTCTGGCCCCATCCACATGGCACAAGGGCTCACTAAATGGTTTGATGAAAATAATGTAAATAATACGCTATGGACTTCACACTCAACCCAACTCTCTCTGTTGAGTGACAGCACTCTCCACCATCATGAAACACCAACTGAGCTAATATCTTTTGGAAGATCGCCCCCAATACAGATCCAAAGACTTTTAAAATCGATGCCAAGGTGCACTGAAATGGTTCTGTTGGTTTGTTGGTTTGTGGTTTTTCTTTAATTTGCCACTATTTGATATTAGTTAATATACTCTTACATTTCTCAACTTATCATAAGCTATGTTAGAATGAAAAGTGGGACAGTTATTTAATATAGAAGGAATATTATGGGCATGTGTGTACAAGGTTATTCCAAGCACCTCACATCTCCACAGACAGAACAATTTTTTCCCCAGTTTTGTTCATAATTCTTAAGCAGGGCATGTAGTCCACTATGTCAACCATCTCATCTCATTCTTTCTTTCTGCCATCACTCACCCCTTGTATTTATCTCTCTTTCTCCCTTTCACAGTAACTGGCCCTCTTTCAGAGCCACAAATAGCATACGTGTGTCGTGAGATGCTACAGGTGAGCTCAAAAATATCTACACTCATTTGCTGTCAACTTTGCACAGCATTAATATGAGTATGTGTAATTTGAAGAAAGAATTATTCTTCATAATATTGACATGAGTAACTTTGCATGAAATTGTTAGATAGCAATTTTTAAATTTTCCTTTGATAGTCATCTGCCGTGTCCAGTTGGCAACGAGCGTGTGTTGTTCGATGAGGACACACCCCTCACTGTTTTGACTTAATGTTAATGTGTTTTTGGTTTCGTAGTTCTGTTTTTTTTTTTTTGGTTTGTTTGTTAATGTGTTTTGCATTTGCAGGTCACTGTAGGATGGATATTTCAAGTATAACTGATCTAAAATTGGCAATCCTGACCAGACTCTTTTTTTGTTTTTTTTTAAACAGGGATTAGATTACCTGCATGGTCAGAAGAAGATACACAGAGACATCAAGGTACATGCCGATGCTGAAATATTTTTCAGAATACTGCACTGAGCTTTACATATTTGCTTTGCTTTACTGAATTTATTCTCAATCTTTGGAAGTTTGGTGCTAAGCACAAATATAACTAACATTGGTTATATTCATTGGAATTTGAAATCATCTCAGTGGCACAATGAGTCACAAAGATCAAATGTTTACCATGTATGTGTGCATGTGTGCTAACCTGTCTTCAGTACTATCCTCATCCAGTACCATCTTCAGTAAGCCCTAGTCAAACTCAGCAGCGAGAACAATCTAGCCGAAGCATATTCCTTGGCGATTTACAAACAATCAATACAACAAAACAGACTTATACTGGCTTGCCAAGTTTCTAACTGGCTAATAGAGTTAGCATAACCAAATTGCATTTGATTAACTTTAGATTCAAGTGTTTGCTAGCTAACAACATGGCTAGCTCACTAGTATAGTCAAGTAACAATGTTGTGTCAGTTGCTATGTTTCCTTCTGTGCGGTTGGTTACTGAAAAACAGTTAAATCAGAAAATCACTGAGTTCTATAACAGACTGAGATAATGTTTATTCTCCATATCAGTTTATATGATGAAGATCTTCTAACTGTAAATCTCCAAATACAGAAATTTCTGTTCTGTTTCTGTCTCAAATAAACACAAACAACCTTCAAAGTGAGACTGATGATAATAAGAATATTTTTTCTATCCATTAGCAAGTTTCATTTACGTTTCCTCATCACCACTACCCATAAGTTGGTAGTCCCGAAAGTTTTGCGTCATCCTATGCTGTCCTCCTATTGGTGGCTTTTAGAGGAGCGTCATAGCAGTTTGAGATTTTAATAAAAAATTTCGGACAACTTTTATCGTCGGCTAGTGAGCATCACATTATGTGTTCTGAGATCACTAATCTCCACTCATGACCAAAAAAATTTTTTTTTTTACAATGTATGATTTTTGTCTACGACAGCAAAATTGCTCAATGTAAATCCAGCTTTAGATAGAAAGTTTATATCTAGCATCGTTGGCTTGGTCCTGTTGTTTCTATTAGATCCTTATTAGAAAGAATTCTAAGTTGAACCCCTTTAAGAAGTGAAAAACTCTCAGTAGAGTGGAATTGAAGAACCCTTAAAATGACGACTGAAATTTGAACACAGAGGGAGAGTTGATGAGAGTGTTAAAAATGAAAAAAAAAATTGCAACACAGCCATAAAGTATTTGATTTTAAAGCTGTTTTTCTTTCAGGGTGCCAATATTCTCCTGAACGACAATGGCGAAGTCAAATTAGGTGAGTGATTAGGTGATTTACTGTGTGGTATTACAATTTAAAATGGCCAAGTTAAGACTGACTTTGTTTTATACTTGACTGTTTTGTAAGATTTGAGATTTGTAGATTTTAATCGATGATCTTTCTTGATTTTTTTAGCGGATTTCGGAATCTCAGCGCAGATCACAGCAACGTTTGCACGTCGAATGTCTTTCATAGGGACTCCATATTGGTAAGAGCAAGTAAAGCCACAGTGTTGACATCTTTCAGAAATTATGTATTGCGAGTATCATGGACACTTGTATTTCAGTACATTTCAGTTGGTTTTTTGTCCTGTTAGTGTTGCCGTATGCTGTTTTTCTCCTGAACATTGAGAACCAAGAACCGGAGCAAGTTGTAGTTTGTTTTGAAACAATTACTACCATGAACTACCATGGCATGCCTGAAGGAAAACCCATTAGCCCCTTGTTCTCTTTGCTTTGCACATGGCTCTTAGCCAAGGCCTTGTTGTTGTTGCTGTTTTTTGCGTTGTTCGAATACAGAACCACTGAATAAAAATCAGCCCTGCTAGCCTTAAGTAACATTAGTTCCTGTTGGTCTGTACCTGTCATGAGCAGGTGAAAAACAACTAAACCACTGGAACTTCTGTTACTGATGACACAATTTCCTGTTGTTTTAAATATCTGTCTGTAAGTCAGGCTATGGAGATTTCAAGTGTTATGCTGGTGCTATTCTGACAGTAGTGTTAGTATTCCACATGGGGCAGAAAAGTACCATAACTCCTGGAGTAGCATGTCTACTGTAAATACAACAACAAATGGATGTAATATAACTGGGTTTGTGGATGAATTACAATGACAAATAAACCTTATAGTATACACACCTTGCGTGAAGTGTGTGTTTATGCGTGTGTGTTATGGTTCCTCGTGCAGGATGGCACCTGAGGTGGCAGCAGTGGAGATTAAAGGAGGTTATAACGAGCTGTGTGACATTTGGTCAGTTGGAATCACGGCCATTGAACTTGCAGAGCTTCAGCCGCCGCTGTTCGATGTTCATCCGCTCAGGTAATAGCAGAAAGACACACATACACACACTTTATTTTTATTATTTTTATCTACTACAGTATAATTAAATTTTAACTGTGTTGTCTTGTGTTTCAGGGTTCTCTTTCTCATGTCTAAGAGCGGATACCAACCTCCAAAACTCAAAGACAAGGCTAAGTGGTATGTGTGTGTGTCTGTGCGTGTGTGTGTGCGCATGTTTGTGTGTACTTGTGTTGTACTGTCCTATACTGGTGCTGATGATGATTAAGCACTGTGTAATGTATGTATATGTGTGTGTGTGTGTGTGTGTGTGTCAGGTCACCTATGTTTTATAACTTCGTAAAGTCAATGTTAATCAGAAACCCAAAGAAGAGACCGAACGCAAAAAAGATGCTCACGGTAAGTAATACTACTGCTACTAACACTACTATTACAATACTATTAGTACTACTACTACTACTACTACTGCTACTAACACTACTATTACAATAGTATTAATAAGTACTACTACTACTGCTACTAACACTACTATTACAATACTATTAGTACTACTACTACTACTACTACTACTACTGCTACTAACACTACTATTACAATAGTATTAATAAGTACTACTACTACTGCTACTAACACTACTATTACAATACTATTAGTACTACTACTACTACTACTACTACTACTGCTACTAACACTACTATTACAATAGTATTAATAAGTACTACTACTACTGCTACTA
>CM075016.1:2589131-2605193 GCA_037576675.1 Pangasius sanitwongsei | reverse complement strand
AATAGTATTAGTACTACTACTACTACTGCTACTAACACTACTATTACAATAGTATTAGTACTATTACTACTACTACTACTACTATCACTACTATTACAATACTATTAGTAGGTACTACTACTACTGCTACTAACACTACTATTACAATAGTATTAGTACTACTACTACTACTGCTACTAACACTACTATTACAATAGTATTAGTACTATTACTACTACTACTACTACTATCACTACTATTACAATACTATTAGTAGGTACTACTACTACTGCTACTAACACTACTATTACAATAGTATTAGTACTACTACTACTACTGCTACTAACACTACTATTACAATAGTATTAGTACTATTACTACTACTACTGCTACTAACACTACTATTACAATACTATTAGTACTATTACTACTACTACTGCTACTAACACTACTATTACAATACTATTAGTAAGTACTACTACTACTACTACTAACACTACTATTACAATACTGTTAGCACTACTGCTACTACTATTACTATTACTAAAACTACTAATACTATTGCTACTATACCTATTACTATTATGACTACTAAATACTAAATAAATACTAAATAATACTAAATACTATTACTACTAATATTAATACTACTAACACTACTATCACTGAAACTACTAATTCTATTATTACTACTAATACTGTTACTACTAACATTACTACTACAAATACTACTATTAATGCTACTAAAACTACAACTATCAGTGAAACTACTAATACTATTACTACTACTAGTAGTCCTACTACTACTAATATGAATATACTTCTTCTTTTCTTCTTTCTCTTCTTCTTCTTCTTATTATTATCATCATCATGCTTCTGTCTCTCTGTCAGCACATGTTCGTGATTCAGCCATGTTTGAGGAGAGACTTAACCCTTGAACTGCTGGATAAACTCCGGCATCCTGAGAAGCTCAAAGAGTGTTTACAACCAGACGATGATGACATAGAGGTACACACTAATACTAAATACACACACACACACACACACACACACTCAGCTAATTATTTTATAAAAATCATAAACTTAATCCACAAATTAACTGAAGTATATTTTAATCAGAATTTGTAAAAAAAAAAGCTGTTATCTGGAACACTAAGCTAGAGTAAATTCCAGTGTTTCCAGAGTATTTAAATAAGTGAGTGCACACTGTGTGTGTGTGTGTGTGTGTGTGTGTGTGTGTGTGATGCTGTCCATACAGACCTCAGTGCTAAGACGGATTCACTCCATCAACCGACACAACCGGGCCGAGAGGACAAACTCAGACATCAGCTGTAAGAGACTTTCTCTTTTCTATCTGTTTATCTGTCTGTCTCTCTCTCTGTCTGTCTGTGTCCCTCCTTGTCTGTATGTCTCTCTCTCTGTCTGTCTTCCTGTCTGTCTGTGTCCCTCCCTGTCCGTATGTCTCTCTGTCTGTCTCTCTGTCTGTCTGTCTGTCTGTCTGTCTCTCTGTCTCTCATTTTGTCTCTCTGTATTTGTCTTTTTCTCACTATGTCTGTCACTGTCTATCTCTGTTTGTCAGTCTCTCTGTATCTGTTTGTCTCTTTCTGTCTGTCTGTCTCTCTCTCTCACTATTGTTCTGATATGTATTTCCTGTTTCAGTGAATCAGATCTACACACAGAGGCCAGTGAACCGAAAACAAGAGTCACCAGATACAACAGTAAGTGTGTGTGTGTGTGTTCATCCTACATTCTGAGTTTAATTCATACAAGTCCATTTCCATTAGCGAAAAAAAAAAAACATTACCTAAGTAAATTCACAGTATTATAAGTGCTATTATTAATGCTATGTACTATATTATAATGTTATATACTATAAGTATTATAACGTTAGTTTTTTCACATCCATTTTTAACAATCATTAATCAGTAAACACAAGAATCCATCAATGACAAAGACACCAAATCAAAAATGTTAAATTCCAAAATTTTACTCTTTTGTAAAACAAAACAAAACAAAAAAAAATTAAAAAGACAAAGAATGTATTTTCTCTGATTAGGGTTGTATTTCTTGCACGATCTATTATTTATTTATTTATTTATTTGGTTGTATTTGTGTCTAGGCTTTCCTTTTTTGTTTAATTGTATTAATTCTTCAATAGTTTTTCAAATTTAATTTTAATTTTAATTTTGCTTTCTTTCTTTTTATTTAAAAAAATGTTCTTGTGCTGAACTTTTGGTTTGTTATATTTGTTTTATTGCTTTCTTTCTTTTTACTGTGGTGAGTTTTTGTGTCAATAGTTATATTTTCTGTCCATATTTTAGTTTATTTAGTTTTAGTCATTGCATTTTGCGTCCATTATTGTGGTTATGCCCAGGGTTAAGTGTATTGATTTGAGATATGCTTCAGGTTAGGCTTTGCATCATATATGGATAAACACTATGTGTAAATTTAGCTCTAAATTGTTTGTGTACTTTTTCTCGGCGTAGTTACAGGCTTCAGTTGGATGTCAGTGGATGGGTTCTCCAGACGCACATCTCAAATGTCCGACCAGGTAAACGTTTCTGTCCCTGAAACAATGACACTAAATTCAGCTTGAGAAAAGAGATACGTCATGCTATAATAAAAAAAAACACCTTAATCGTATGTAAAGTATAGAATTATTGAGTCGATTGAGTTTGCAGTCATTCAGAGAATATGTTTATGTGTTGCTTTTGACAGAGGGGACAGCACGGACATCGATGATGACTACGATGATGTGGAAATGTACGAATTTTATTTTTTAACTGACTTAAAGTTCACTTTAGTGTTCATTCTGGCAGCTAATTTGGATTTTAGACTTTTGACAAAAACGTATTTTTATGTTCATTACAAAGAAGTAATTGTTGTGGTCAAATTTTTGTTTTTTTGTTATTGTTATTGTTATATTGTTATTTGACACTAAACTACAGCAATTTTAATGAACTGATAGTTTCCCAAGTTTCGGTTTATTTCCAAATGCCATCACAAAGCATTTGTCTTTATTGGATATATTTTGTTAGTTAAACACATGTCACATTAGCTGAATCGATCACATACCCATGACTTTGTTTCTAACGCACAGCAGCTTTTTTTTAATAGCGTAGTTAGCGTTTTACGTTTGTCCAAGCGACCAGGGCTGACATATCTGTCTTGATTTTATCCAGCGAGTTTTCATTTTTCAACACTGCTTGACTTAAATTATAAGTGTTAAGACTGAATGCAGTTAGCAAATTGAAGCGGAATGAAGCATTTATTCCATCTTAAATGTGGGAGAAGGTATTTCCCATAATGTCCATATTTCAGACGAAACAAAATTGACGTTTGTGTTCATGGATTAATGTTTAATGAAAATTTGTTCTGTTTTCCTACTTCCTCCTACAGCCCTTTTAATCAGTTCAGCAGGTATGTCCCCTACACACACACACACACACACACATACTCACACATACACACGAACTGAACTCATTGTTTTACTTCTCTGTGTAGTAACTCACTGCCAGCTGATGACATTCCTCCTCCACTTCCTCCAAAGGTAAATTTTATTTATTTAAAATGGTATAAAGTGTATTTAACAATATACACACCAACCAAACCTCTGTGTGTGTGTGTGTGTGTGTGTGTGATCAGCCTAAGATGCGCAGCAGTTCAGAAGAGAGTGTGACTGCAGAGGACGAGCGATCAAAAGTTCAAAGTCTCTACATTCCTTCTCCACTGCTGAGAACCAGCAGCGGGACACACACACGCAGTCATCCTGTGCCACGGCCACGCTCTGTCCGTAACGTCAACTCAGGTGAGCAACACATACACACAAACATACACATGAGCATGCACACATGCAGAAATGCAGTCTCAACCACACACATGCACTCTAATAAAGCGATAAAGGCCATAGTAAGAATTTGGCTCTGTGTGTGTGTGTGTGTGTGTGTGTGTTGTGGCAGACCCTTCCACCTTTTCCGGCTTCAGGACAGAAATCTCAGCGGATCAGCCTCCTTTATTACCACCGAAATCAGACAGGAGGCGCCGACAGCCTGTTAAGGTACCTTTAAACAGCAACTCCAGCGCCTTCTTTTGTTCTGTAGCCACGCCCCCTTTCCCCCTCAAATACAGCTAGACATTCTGACGTAATCACTGAGTAACACAGTAAGCCCTATTTGGATGGGATTATTTTCTCTGGGTGTTATATGTCATAACATTTGTTATACAACTTCTCTGAAAAAAAAAAAAAAAAAAACTCCAGACAGCGATTAAATTAACGCAGGACGAACGAGTTACGAAATCGTTTTTTCTATCAACATGGATGTTTGTGTAACACGCGATTAGCTGTCATTTTATATGTATTCGTTGTCTGAATACAGAGAACGTGACTGCATAATTTCTTTCTTTCTAGGATAATTTCATTTATTTCTAGAGAACCTAACATTGTGTGATGTACAGGTGAAAATGGTTTTATAGCTATAGCTATTGTTATAATAGCGCTCTGGACAGGAATAAAATTATCAGCAGGTCATCTGATCTGTAACGTTTTCAGAGGAGAGAGAACAGCATCAACACGGCCAATCAGAGGAGTGCCTGGAAAAATATGGAATTACCCCATGTCTAAATGTAAATGTAATCCTGTCCAAAAATATTAAAAAAGTTACATTTTAAAGGCTCACTGAAATAGAAATCAACTAAGCTTAGTGTTCAGGAAGTGGCTATGCGAACCCAGGCTTATTTCATCAAACTAATAAACTTGTTTATGACCAAGACGGCACCGATTCGACACCCAGGATCAGTACCAGTCCAGCAAAAACAACAAATTAGCCTGAAATATCAGAGAATTGCTTGTGGGGCAACAACATGAAGGTTTTAGCTATGTATTTTTGTTTCGGTTCAAAAAATCATTTTAAATCTTAGTCGTTTTTAAAGAAAAATTATTATTGGATGTGTGTCTTTATTGGATAATATTCTGATGGTCCAGTACAAGTAATTTGCGTAATATATTATTTATTCACTGATAGATAGAAAGCCCTAAAATGAAGCTCCGAGCTCTAAAGAAATGACTCGCACAAGAACTAAAGATTACACGTCCATTTCAGGAACGACCCGTTTATGTTTCGCCAATAAATTTGGTTTACGTGAAATGCGAATGGACAATTTTTAGTCAAAACTCAAACGTCGGCTCATGCTACTTCCGAGTTCTATGTGCTGGATTCAAAACAAAATAAACCTGTAGACAGCTATGAAAATGAAATAATAACGAATAAAAACAGGGTTGTGGTGTCCGGAAACTACGGCTACATGTCAGCAGCTTTGCAACATGTTACGTGTTAAGACAAATCCACTTCCTTTGTCGTTTTTCATTACTGTGGTAGAAACAAAATTTAAAAATCCCCACTATTTTCTCCGGCTTCTTATTTATGGCTTGCAGTAAACCTCTCACCACGACATGACCGCTAAAACTATACATTAACGTAGCATAATTTTGGGTGATCTCTCATTAGTGTGGGATTGATGAGTGTCGGATGAGCATTGAAAACATGCAATGAATTAAGCCGCGCCTCTAGCTCTAGTAAAAGATCATTACTTTTGTTTAAAGTTAAAACCGATCACTTTTAACGTGTTTAACGTATTTTTATGAAAGTTGCTGGAATTGCTTGCTAAATAATACATAAATTATCAATAATTTCACTAATGTAAGTATTATAGTGTTAGAGTGTTAGTATTGGAACATGTGTATAGTTATATGCACAAACCCTGGTTGTGTATGTTTGCAGGAGCCGCCTGATCCAGTACAGAGGAAGTTACCGGTATGAATCACAGCTCAAAAAAAAAAAAAAGATAAAAAAAATAAAAATCCTGAATCTCATAATATAGATGCATATAATATAATATAATATAATATAATCACACTCAACTAAACATTCTTTCTTTTCTTCGTTGTAGATATTTTTTAAAAAGGTTTTTAATGGCTGCCCTTTAAAAGTCAACTGCTCTACGACGTGGGATCACCCCACCACCAAAGGTAAAAGATGAAAGGTGAAAGGTCAAATACTGCAGACAAGGCTGTGTGTCAAATGCTAATGTAGGTGGAACATGACATAGTGTGAAAAAGCTTAACAAGCTTAACACCACTGTCAAATGTTAAGATAATTCTTTGTTGTCACCTCAGAAGCATTTACCAATGTTATAATCAAGAAATATCAAGAAAAACGTCTAATTGTTGACATGGTGACGTTTCCTCTAAGGAGAAGTTTATTTATGTCACATGACTAGCTGTGTTATTTTTTATGCATTATATTTTTGGGGTGTCCGTGCGTCTGTGCGTCCGTCCATCCATGACTCTCGTTAGTCCCATATCTCAAGAACGAATGGTTAAATGCTTGTAGTATTTATATGGTATTATCATCGTAACTGGATGGGAACTGATCCAAACAGGGTCAAGGTCACAACAAGGTCAAATGTCTGAAATAGTTTTTCTTTAGTAGCTTCCTTCCTTTTTAAGGATATTTCAGGCGTTCGACAAGTTCGACTTGTTATCTTATTAACTTCAGGAGAGAGAGAAAAAAAAAGAGAGGCTGACTTGTTATAGCTGCTATAACGTAAGTGAGAACTTGTTTTGTAGATGTTCCACAATATTAACTATAAACGGATAAAAAAGTATGATGTATCCTTCTTTAATAAATAAAACACTGTATTAGGGAATAATCAACTTCGGTAAGTCCACTTAATCATAGCACTTCGTCATTGATTATTTTACAGAACAAAACTGAGAGTTTCATGTATTATCTACGGTTTTTTCTAACATTAATTTACAAAATACATTCACAGATATTAGGCCTACAGCTTGTACTAATATTAATGCGCCTTCATGCAGGGGCATTTATTTTATTTAAGCTCCACTTTCAAACGCATTCAGCCGAATCCCAAATGACTCTGTATTCACTACTTATGCGCTCTATTATGTACGTGTGTTAAAGGATTCTGTTACTGCAGCCCTTCACGATACACACAAAGTTTGTGATAATGATAGCAGTACAGTTAATTGCGTCCTACATTTTATTCACTGCTTAAACTGATGTACGCTCAGTGCTTTATGGGTAATACACACAGTTCCTTGTCCACCAACAGTAACGCTCCTTGGTAGAATGGATTTGGTGTTCCAGCATTTTCTTAAAATGGCCAACCTTCTAGTATGGAGAATGCTAACTAGACATGAACTAGCATTTAACACACAGCTCTCTCTCTCTCCAGACCACCACCTGATCCTGGGCACCGAGGAAGGGATCTTCACATTAAATCTGAACAGCTCGGAGGCCACACTCGAGCTGGTGAGCCACAAACACACAGGATTTTAAAATAGTTTGGAATTAAACCACAATTTTTTACTCAAATTTCCAACTTACACCACCTATAGTCCCTCATCCAAGTTTAGTATCTAAAATGTACTTCTCTAGTTGCAGCACTAATGCTAAAGCTAATGTCCAAAGCTGATAACATTAACTTAATGTCATGATAGCTATGCTGAAAAGTCAGACTGTTTAGATTTGCTTTCCTGCAAACAATACATTGCATAGCTGAAGACTATACATATAGTTGACTATACATAAATGCAGAAAGGACATTGTTCATATCACACTCTCCAGTGTCACCCAAATGACGATGGGTTCCCTTTTGAGTCTGGTTCCTCTCAAGGTTTCTTCCTCATATCATCTAGGAGTTTTTTCCTTGCCACAGTCGCCTCAGGCTTGCTCACTAGGCATAATTTTGTCTAACATCTAGGACTGTTGCATGTTTTTGTTTCTGTTTGCATGTTTTTTTTGTTTCTTATGTTCTGTAAAGCTGCTTTGTTCATTGTTCAGACAATGTTCATTGTTTAAAGCGCTATACAAATAAAATTGAATTGAATTAAATTGAAGACATAGCTGTAGTGGCGGCCATTTTAGGCCAGAATTGATTTCCAGTGTTAATTATAGACTAATAAAATGCTAGTACATATGTGGTCATAATCCATAATTTGTTAATTGAACTCATGAGGATCGGCGACTTTAAGGTGATTTCACTAACTTATGATCTCTCTCTTTATCTCTTTTTGTCAATATTTAAGCTTTTTCCACACAAGTGCACATGGGTGTACACCATCAGCAACGTCTTAATGTCCATATCAGGTAAGACATAAAAAATAGCAGGAAACAAAAAAGGAGCAAAATGATACAAAGTGAAATACCTTAAATACAAATTTTACATAATAAGTAAGAAACAAAACACGACGGAAAATAATCACAGATGATGAGGTGTGATGCAGGATGGTGTTTTATTCCTCTCATACCACAGTAAATTGGCCAACACCAACATTTATTTATTTATTTGTTTAAAAAGACCCTTCGTACTTATTATCCATTTATAGTTACGTTGTTATTTAATGTCCACAAAGCAAGTATGCTCCCTTCAGCCATCCCTGAACTTAATGTATGGATTAAACCCGAATTTTCCCCTGCTGGTGACCTTCAGATCTTTTATTTAATCTACACACTCATGTAATAAGCACTCGACTTTAACTAGCATGATTAATGGCTTGCATAAGTATTTGCTCCCGTTGAACTTTTTAGGCTATTCATAGTTTGGGATAATTTTATAACCAAACCCTGACTGATACTTGTTTATACATGCAGGTGTATTTATATTGAGGTCACATGACACGTTACGTGCTGACATATGAATGCAATTTAACTCACTGTGTCACTTCTGGTTGCACTAGAATACCGGAATTCAATATTATGAGTTATTTTGTGAAGGTTGTAATACTATAAAATGTGGAAATGTTCACAGGGGGTGAATACTTATGCAGGGTGCTGTAACTTACTATTTTGAGGCATTGTTTAGCCAAATAGCACAAAAATGACTACACTCAGCAACTGAACAATTATATCAACTTGTGCAAGCTACATATATATATATATATACACACACAAGGGAACGTGTTGACGTCATTCCTGTGTGTCACAATGTTATGGTAATTTTCACCAACTAATAGCTAGCATTAGCTGAGTATGAGGCATGTCTTCCGGTTTCTGTCATACTTGAAATGTTGCTGACAAACTTCATACTACACACTGCTTTTTTTTTTTGCATGACGCATTGCTTTGCTAACTGACTGTGTGTATGTGTGTCAGGAAAGTCCTCCCAGCTACATTCCCACTTTCTCAAAGAATTGTACGAGCAGGCTAGAAAAGAACATCGCGTGGCACTGCCAACACACAGATTGATACCCAGGTGACTACACACACACACACACACACACACACACGCTCATAGATTTCACATTTTCTCGTAAGTGTTAACTGTGCCTGCTGAAACTGACCTTGATATATAACAATGGAAGCATAGCACTAACGTTGATTTCTTTTTTGTTTAACACACACAGACAAACACACACACACACACACAAAGTAAAACTACAGCCGATGTTAAATCAGTTTTCATAATTTATTATAACCCTGATTCAGAATTCTGCTCAGTGCACTACAGTACACTAGCATTAGCAGCATTGCTATTATTCTGCATAACCTGCAAAAGTGGAAGCCACACCGAATCGGCTGTGCTGTAACCGAAACATCAGCACTGATGTGACCTAAATGATGCCATGATTACTTCTTGCAAGTGCAAATTAGCAAACACACATTCACAAACAGTAATACACACCTACACATAACCACACATATGCATCTATATGCACAAATGCGTACAGTTAGAACCAAACGAACTCAGCTTCTTTGCTTAATCGTCTTGTTTTAACAGGAAGTTCGCCATCACCACAAAGATCCCAGACACCAAGGGATGCCGAGCATGTTCAGTGGGTAAGGGAAGCAGGAAGTACCGCGACCTTCCGTGATAACGCATGCCTCAAATTCCAATTCACTTCACTCAAATTGTCACAAACTCAACTGAAATTTACTTACTGATCCACATCCCACGAACTCGAATTCACACTACTTTTAATCACATTAACTTACGTACATCTAAATTTAAATCATACAACTCAAATCTACATTACTTTAAATTTCACAAACTGAAATATTAATTAATCCTGATCGTACAAATTCAAATCCACACTACTGTAGTTCCTGCGAACTCAAATCCACATTACTCTAAATCCCACAAACTCAAATCCACTTTACTCTAAATCCCACAAACTCAAATCCACTTTACTCTAAATCCCACAAACTCAAATCCACTTTACTCTAAATCCCACAAAGTCAAATCCACTTTACTATAGATCCTGCACACTGAGATCTATGTTATTTTACAGTCCCAAAGGAAATCAAAACTGTATTATTCTAAATCCCACAAACTCAAATCCACATCATTTTAAATCCTGCAGACTCTAAACTGTACTGTAAATCCCACAAACTCACAGTTATGTTACTCAAAATCCCACAAATTCACATCCACATAACCTAAATCCTATAAATTCAAAACCGCATTAATGTAGATTTCACAAACTCAGATCCACATTACTGTAAATCCTACAAACTACAAATCCACACTACAGTGAACTTACAAGCTGCAAACCTCATTACTGTAACTCTCATAAACTCATATACCCACTACACTAAATCCGGCCAATTCAGATCTTACAAATTAAAAATAACGGTTACTCTAAAGATGAATCTACAAATTTAAATCAACACTACCAGAAATCCCAGAAACTCAAGAAATTACTACATAACACTCAAATTGACATTGTTCCATCATAAGTCCAACAAACATAAATATAATTTATAGGTCAACATGAATTGTTAAACCTTGGATAGAAGTGTTACTCTAAACTACATCACTTCAAATTTAAAATTGGAATTTTAATTAATTCTGACTGTTTAATTTATTTGACTCTTGGCATTCTATTGGCAGATAATGTTGCCTATTTAAAGCATTTAATTTAGAAAGAAATTCAATTATCTGATAATAGAATGAGATCATTTCAAGCTTGAAATCAGTAAATATGTCTAGAAATATTTTTAATGCTCTTATTTTTGTTTTACAATAATCTCATAATGAACAATATTAGACACATTTGCCTACATTTGAGATATTTTCACTTTTTCTTTTCACTTTTTTCTGCAGTGTGTAGCAAATTGATATTATTAAAGCCTACTATGTTGTGTTTCGAAATACTGTATGTACGATCATTTTCAAAAAAGAGAAATGATTTATGATTGTCTTTCTTTCTTTCTTTAGTCCAAAACAGTCAGCGAGGGTGTGTGTTCTTGTGCGGTGCTTTGGAGTCCAGAGTGGTTCTGCTGCAGTGGTACGAGCCCATGCAGAAGTTCATGCTCATAAAGGTTGGCGACTTTTAACAACGTAGCCTGCATGTTTTATTGTTTACTTTCCCAAACACACCTCATTCATTCAACTCCTACATTATTAACATGTCTTTCTTGTGCGTAACTCTAAATCCTTTCCAACACACCCGTTCTTGCAAATCTTGCAGTTTTGCTTCTGTTGTACTGTATTTTTTTTTTTTTTTTCAAATTACTTTTCAAGACAGTCTTGTCACTATGAAAGTGTATTTTTTGATTGTTTAACTCAGTTCTTGACGATTGCTTTATACTAGTTAGTGATCTGTTCTTGCATGTTTGGTCATTTACAAGCTAATCATGTAGAGAGGTAGCTAACAGATATCTGTGTTTAGTAAATTCCCAATCAAATACATTCTATGTCAAAAAAATTTCCCTACATGATATCTTTTGACAAACTTTTCATATTCACACTTCTAGCTAGAAATTCTTCACAATTTCAGAATAAACCAAAACACCCCAATTTAATAGCTTAAAATCTAGCTAGCTAAAAATGAGGCTAGTTAACACTAGTTTAAAATGTAAAAAAAAAAAAAATAATAATTTAATAAGTGCATTTTAAATTTTTTTTTGAGTTCTTGATGGTTGCCACGAATTAGTCTGTGTCCACTACTTGCTTTGTTAGCTAGCGTTTTTAGCTAGCTAATAGGACCGTATTTATTCATCTCATGCCAACTAATATACTAAAGAACAATGCATCATACTTTTTATCTGTTTAAAGTTACATATAATATTGTGGAACATCCATGAAATTAGTATTTCCTGTTATCACTTGAATTATAACAGCTATAAACAGTCGTTCCTTTGCTTCCTCTTGAAGTTAATAAAACAAAAATAAGATAAGAATTCATAAAGTGCAACAGCTCGTCTACTTGACTTTCCCTTTGTGGAAAACTTAAGGTTGCAGCTTTACCTCTGGATGTTACAAAGCACTGACACTGGAGACTCCTTCCATAAATGCTAAATAAACATCTCCTTACAGAAAACACACCATACCATATTAATGTATATAAGATCTTTGTTAGATTATATGCGTAACTGCCAAACAAGCCGCTATGTAAGTTGTTACTATAGAAATGATAACATATTAGAACAAAACTTTATTTATTTATTTATTTATTAGGTTATTGTTAATAAGCGAAGCTTATTTTTTGCTGCAGGACTTTGACTTCCCGCTGCCGTCCCCCCTGCATGTGTTTGAGATGTTGCTGGCTCCTGATCAGGAGTACCCGCTGGTGTGTATCGGGATCAGCAGGGGTGCGAACTCTGCGCAGCCTGTTCACCTGGAGCTCATCAACCTCAACTCCAACACGTCCTGGTTCACCAGCACCGGCGCCGGTAAGCGATCATAATAATACATCTGACTACGGTCACAATTATTAGTAGCATAATTAGAGGCATTATTAATTATACTGTATAATTTAGAGGCTGCTATTATTATTATTATTATTATTATTTTCCAATAACAGCACATCTCGAAATGTTTTATTTCTCTTCTACCACAGCAATTTGCTCACAAACACAGTATTTCATTTATGAACGAACATGTCATACTTTTTATGCATTTATAGGTACATTTAATGTTGTGTAACTTCGCTGAGACACATTAGTTCCTGTTCTCACTTACATTATAGCAGCTATAAACAGTCACCAGACTCTCTCACCGTCCCTGTTTATACCTGCTCCTTTAGTGTGCATTGAGTGTCAGGATTCTGCCCGGATTAACCACATAACCCCTGTGCATGTGTTTGTTAGAGAACCGAAACATGGAGAGAGTTCAGGTGACTCAGTTGGACTGTGACACACTCCTTGTTCTTGTTGAGAGTAAGTGAACTTTCTAGTCTATTTAGTGTATGTGAGGAAGGGTGCAATTTCTTCAGCCATTAGGATCATTCAGGCATTGGCCAAACATATAAAAATTATATATAATGCCTGTCAAAAGTTTTTGAAACCCCCTGTATTAACATTTTGGTTCAAGTAAAATCCTCTAGGATTAGAGAATCTAAGTAAGAAATAAGAGAAATATTTTATTTTATTGGGAAAAAATTAGTTCTAATAGAAAAAGTATGATCTGAATCACTCTCATTAGGCTCTTGTAGCACATAACATACGAGAGTGAGTCAAATTAAAATCTAACAAATTAAAATTGAATCAAAAATTTTTTTTCTAGACAAATCCAGACACTCATTAAAGCCACTGGAACACCTGCACTGAATGAAATGGAGATTATGTAGAAAGATTATATATTTTTGTGACACCTCTTTGCAATGCAAAATAAAACCCTCACCCTTGTATATTTGTGTTACAATCAAAACACTGTCTAATATCAACTTGAAGGCAAACCTCGCCAGTAACTTAGCGCCACAATAACTTCACCAAACGTCCTTCAATAAAGCACTTATGTAGAGTCCCATTACAATTCGAAAGTGGATGATGAACATTAAGATTTACGGATTTGATGAAGCAATTTTCTTTCCTTATTTAATTGCCAGTAGTGCATAAACTGCAAAAATACATTAAAAAAGAAAACTCCACATTCTTAAAAAACAGGCAGTGTATGTATTGAAATTTGATCTTTTCAGCAATGCTGTAGGAAGTCAGATCTTTTGTATCTGGCAAGTCCTCTGAATTAAAGTAGCTGGTAATGGTGTGAATGTTTTGGATAAAGCATTATTCCATTCTTATTTCCCACAGATACGGTGCATGTGGTGAACATGGACGGGGCACTGAAGAGCTCCAGGAAACTGCAGGCAGAAGTCAACTTCTCTTTGGAGGTAGAATCAGTAGGTAAGCTTTCGCAGTCCGGGAAGTACAGACCTGCATGCAAACACTATTCCTAATGCACCCTTGACTATCTAGTACATTGCGTTCCGAAAAGTAGCCGGCTAGCTTCATACCGAACAGTTGTTACTGGAGTAGTTAAACATACAATAAATAGATAAATAGCTAGATTGGGAGTGAGCTAATATCAATCTATAAAATACAGTTTAATATTTATATGCATGTTCAAATATGTTACCATAGTAACAACTAATAACGAAGAAAAACGTACGTATAATTGTTGATATGGAGAAGTTTTCTGTTAGGAGATGTTTATTTAATATTAATGGAAGGAGTCTCCAGTGTCAGCTGTGACGTTAGGTTTTCCGCCACGGGAAAGTCTTCACAACAGAGGAGTTTACGCTTTCTGGTTTCTCAGTAACATGACATGCTGCCGTTTTTTTCGCAATAAAGAAAAACGAAAGGCTGGTGAGGGAGCAACTGTTTATAGCTGCAATAACGCAAGTGAGAACAGGAGCTAACTGGTTTCTCGAACGTTCTGCAACTTTAAATGTAACTGTACAATTCTTCAATAAATAAAATTGTTATTGTTATAAGGGGAAAGACTTCGTGATGCTGGAAAATAATCAGGTTCTGGGTGGGAACAGTAACTCTGCTTCGCATTGTTGACTATTTTCCTATAAAGGCATGCCCCCAAGTGTTATTCCTTACATAATAAGTAAGCTGGCATTACACCAAGAGACATTGCTAAACATTATGTACATGACATAACAACCTAGCTCAACCGTGTAACTTGAATAGGGTCCTTATGTAACCTTTTGTAACGGAGGAGTGTCATCTTCACCACACTGTTCTCTTACGTTAGCAGATAAACTGAAGTTTTTTTTAGATAAAACATACAGTATCTCAGGAGCATGACTGCAAATGAAGCTGTTTCTAAATGTAAAATATTCTCATTTTAAAAAATGTCATTACCTTTTGATGTTTAATAGTTCAATTTCACCATTTTATCTATTGTGTGGGTGTGTGGGTGTGTGTGTGTTTGTGTGTGTGTGTAGTGTATTTTGAGGACACGTTGTTGGCTCTGTGGAAACATGGCTGGCAGAGGAGAGGTGAAGCGTTCTCAGAAATCCTGCAGGAGATCAATGAACCTAGGAAAGTATTCCGACTCATTGGATCAGACAGGTATACACACACACACACACACACACACACACACACACACCTTCCACTGACCTTCCATATTTATTAATGCAGATAATTAATGCTATACCTGCACCTAAATCTAACCTTAACCTTAACTTCAGTAACCAAAAGGAAACATTTTTACTTTTTAGGTTTTTAAAATAAAAGCTGCATTTGTTGTATTAAAAAAAAAGTTTTTCTTGTGGGGACCGGCCAAATGTCCCCACAAGGTAAAAAAACATAAGATCCTTTTGGGGATATTTGGTCCCCACCAGCATATAAGCACCTTCTCAAACATGCACACACACGCACACACATGCACACACATTCTTGTTTTGTAAGGACCTTCCACTGACATTTCTGACAACTACTGTAGCTAAATAGTGCTGTGCTGCTGCTAAATCTAAATCTACACCTTAACGTCAGTAAGAAAAAATGGTCTCTTTTAATTTGAAAAACGAAAAAGCGCTTTAAAAACATTGCATTTTTGTGAGATGGTAATTATGAGAACATTTAAAACTATCCTATTTTCGCTACTCATCTGTGAGGCCTCATCAGTTCTACTGAATAGTATGAAAAAACACTTCTATTTTGACGCAGTGTATGATTTACACCATTGGCATCATCAGACAAATGTGATACCATGGTTTGAAGGTGTGAACAGATAAGTGTGTGTGTGTGTGTATATATATATATATATATATATATATATATATATATATACACACACACACACACACACACACACACACACACACAC